>PVLD010003450.1:0-85998 GCA_004027595.1 Dinomys branickii
GCTTGCCTAGCAAGCGCAGGGTCCTGAGTTCGATCCCCAGTACCGCAAAAAAAAAAACACAAAAAAACAAAAAACAAAGAAAATAGAAAGTGCTAAACTCAAAACTTGAAAGCCAATAAAATATAAAATAATTAAAAAAAAAAAAGGACATGTAGGTGAGTTACACTACAGTATGGAGGATTTTGGAGCAAAATCTTGAAAGCAAGTAAATACTGTCATTTTGGAAGTAGTGTAGTTCTTGGCTTCTCTTCGAACAAACTGACTTGGAGCTTAGGAAAGCTGATTGCTTTTATCAATAAGCAGATACCATATGACTTCAGTGGTCTATTTTGAGCTGAGTATTCTGGGTATTAATCATTTGTATATCAATTAACACACAAAAATAACTTTTAGATTTGGTTTAAGATGGTTTTGTATAATATGCTGGCATGAAGTGAAAGTGTACAGGTGTAGTGCTACAGACATTTTGTAGGACAGCCCTCAAAGATAGCAGGGAATTTCAACAGGCAAAATTCGGTATAACCAACGTATTTGTATATTTTGACACATCTGTAGAACAAAACCTGGGACTGGATACACTGTAGCACAAGGACACTGGGTTAGGTAATTTTATGTAGTTTTTACTATTTTTCTTATATCATTAAAATTTCCAAAATTCAAAAGAAACCTATCCGTCTACTATTCCTAGGAAGAACAATGTCCAGATATTTGATTAATTAGTGAGTATATCATCCTTATTTGTAAGATATAGTCACATTACTATTAAAGAATGATTTATTCTCTATTCTCAAGATATTACAGTAATACTTTAATTATATGTTTATTTTGGTAGATAATTCTAAAACATTATATTGAGTTTTAGAATTTATGCAGTCTACAATTATTGTTAAAATGAATAAATGGAATGTACTTAGGCAGTGCATTGATTTGCTATTATATATAATGAGGAAGTATAAATAATTTTCTTAACTTAGCACTTGAATGTATTTGTTCATGTGTGTATTTTCATGTTTGATTTAATGATATATATTTGAATACATTTTCTACTAAATGTTGAGCTTAGCTTTGGTCCTCTCAAAACATTTAAAATTTTTGGCAATTAAAAAGAGATTCTTAAATAATACATCTGACTTTTCCATTTCTATACTGAAGAATGCTGAGTTCTTATCTCATGTTGGGAATATTTTCCTTCTGTGTAGTCTCATCTGGCCTGACATTTGGGAGTCGGATGTGCACCAATTTTCTGCAATGCCTGGAACCAGAAAACTATGGGGAGAAAGTTTCTACCATTATCAGATGTATAAAATTATAAAAATATATGGTCCTCAGTGTTACCATATTAAAATTTAAATTCTTTGTCTGAGTTATAGTTAATAGCTCACTGCATTTAACATAATACAAACATTCTTGTTTGTTGTAAAAGCAATACTGGAAAGTGGAATATACATCCCTGCCCTCTGGGCAGGGACAATAAACATTACATGTAAATGCGAACTATCAGGCTTATGTAATGTTTCAGTGCATCAGATCACAACTGGACATATCTCATATGTTTAGAGTGGATACCAACACCTACTTCAGGGCATGTAAAACTCCTACTGACATAGAGAAACTCCCTGAAGACAAAAATGCTCTGTGCTGAAACTCTGTACAATTTCCTGTATATTCACTAATGAATGAATGAATGGATGGAATGTGAGAGAAATGTGGTTGGTTACAAATGTAGGACTTTTTCTTCTTTCACTCATCCAAGTTGCTCCTTCCTTTGAGCAGTTTCTTTCCCTTTCTTGTTATCTATTGTGCATTGTGGGTTGTATTTACTCTTTCAAGGTCTTACATCGGGGAGACAATGTGATGTTTACGCATGAGTCCGATTTATTTCACTTATGTATATGGTCTCTAGTTGCATCCATTTACCTATAAAAGCCTCGAGTTTATCATTTTTATAGCTGAGTAATACTCCACTGTATAGAAATAACACATCTTTTTTATCCATTCCTCAGTTGATGGGCATTTGGGTTGTTTCCAAAATTTAGCTGTGGCAAATTGCACTGCTATAAACATAGGTGTACATATATTACTGTTGTATGATGTTTTTAATTCTCCTAGAAAAATATCCAGAAGGGGAATAGCTGGGTTAAGTGGGACTTCCAATCCTAGTTTTGTGAGGAATCTCCAGACTGATTTCCACAGTGACTTCACCAATCAACACTACCACCAGCAGTGGAAAAGTGTTTCTATTTTTCCCCTTCAGCATTTTTCGTTGGTTGATTTCTTAGTAGCCCTTCTTTGTGCACTGAGATGAAATCTGAGTGTTCTTTTAATTTGCACTTCTCAAATGACTAATGATGTTGAACATTTTTTCATATATTTACTCGCCATTATTGTATTTTCATCTGAGAAGTGTGTGTTCATCTCAGATGCCCATTTTTGGATTGGGTCTTTGAATTTTGGGGGCCTGATTTTTAAAAATTCTTTATATATTCTAGATAGGAGTTCTTTGTCTGAGGGGCAGTTGGATAAATTTTTTTCCCAATTTGTGGGTTTTCTTTTTACTCTGTTGGTGATTTCTTTTGATGTGTAGACATTTTTCAATAAGATGAGATGCCAGTTGTTGATTCTTTGAAGTATTTCCCATGTAGTTTGGTTTTTGTTCATGAACTCTTTGCCTACCCTTATGTTTTTGAGAGTTTTACCTACTTTCTCTTCCAGTAGATTTAGTGTTTCTGTTTTGATATTTAAATCTTTGATCCATTTTGACTTTAGTTTAGTGCATGGCAATAGACATAGGTCTAGTGTTACTCTTTGGCATGTGGAAACCCAGTTTTTCCAGCACCACATGCTAAAAAGACTATCTTTCTTCCAGTGAACATGCTATAAACATGGGTGTACATATATTGCTGTTGTATGATGTTTTTAATTCTCCCCTTTGTCAAAAATAAAGTGGCTGAGGGTATCTGTAGCTGTGTTTGCATCTTCTAACCTGTTCCATTGATCTGTAGGTCTGTTTTTTTTCCAGTACCATGAAGATTTTATCACAGTAGCTTTGTAGTATAATTTCAAGTCAGGGATCATGATGCCTCCTGCCTTTTCTTTGTTTTCCAGTATTGCTTTTCCTATTCTAGGCCTCTTCCAGGTCCGGATGAATTGTAGGAATATTTGGATAGGTGTTATAACTGTATTGTTGGTGTCTGATGGTTTGTTTGGAACAGTTAATGATTGAAAGTTTGGTTGTTTTTTTTGCTTTTTTCTTACTATTTTGACCAGTGTTGTATGTTCGTATCTGGTAATCTGAGCAATTTATATAATGACAACAATTTGCAGTATAACAACCGATGGTGAATTCCTACAATCCTGCCTAATGCCACTATGTACTGTCTCTAATATTTTTTCAAATTATTATTTTCTTATTGTCTTCAGTGATTTGATCAATTTTCTATTCTCAAATCTGGTAATCTGAGTAACTTTTTTGAAGATAACAATATATAACAACTACTGTTAATCCCCATCATTTGGTTTGAAACCCTGTATAATTTTTACTGTACTTGCTTTGCATTGTTTGTATTTTGCTTTGTACTATTTTCTTTAAAATTGAGAGAAGGTATGTAGGAAGCTATAATGACATTTTAGAATATATATTCAACTATATATAGAGATTATATATATATTTACACACACACATTTTGGATACTAAGTTTGGGTGAGGCAAGGCAACGTGTCCTTGGTGCCCATCTCTCGACCTGAATTTTTTCCATCTAGCTGTTCTCTTATGCTCCTCTTTCCTGCCTGCCACTGTAAAATAAGCAGCTTTTTTCCACAATGTCTTTCCACCATTATGTTCCTTCCATGGAGCCAGCAATCCATGGACTGAAATCCCTGCAACCATAAGAATTTAATTCTTGATGGTGTTGTCTCAGTTTTTTCTTTTCTAAGACAAAATACTTAATGGAGAAAAAAGATTATTTTCTTTAAAAGAAAGGTTATTGGCTCAAGTGTGTGAATGGCTGAGCTCCAGGAAACTCTTTCACAATTGGCCCCAAAGGAGCTGGGTTCTCACAGGAAATTTTCTTAAAGACTCATTTTTATAGTTCTGACCTGCGAGAGATATGGTATTACCAATTGCCAGGATGCCATGGAGAGACCCTTCCTATTGCCCTTATGTAAAGCACTATACTTTAATCTTTTCCAGTCTTTTCATAACATTGCTCTTGGAGACATCAAGTTTGCATGCACTCTCTTTTGAGGTAAACTTAAAACTTTTAAAATCACTCCTCTGTGATGTTCTTGATTCTGTACTTAGACCTATCTAAAAGCCCCAATAGTACCTGTCCAGAGCTTGAATGTTGTGCTGACTTGAAATTTTCTTTACCATAGTAGTTAGTAACCCTTGATCTTACTTCCCCACATCTCCACAAAGTTTACTTCTTGTGTCTTATCATCCATCATTTATTTTGTTCATTAAAATATTTAAATTTTTGTTTTCTTATATAAGAAATAAACATGTTGAATTTGATCTTTTGTGTCTGATTTAAAAGGGGACAATTCAACAGGCATTGAAAACAATTGTAAATATGTATGTACTGAGTATTGACACACAAAATTCATAAAACAAAAACAAATGCACATACAACAACAGATACCATAATAGTGCAACTGCTATGGATTTTATCTCAATGTGTCCACAAAGATTCACATACTCATGGGGGCAGGTGAGGCTTCCATGGCTGTATCATGGGTGTGTGATGCTGAATTAGGCTTTGTGTTACTGGGATTAAGGGTGGGCCAGGACAAGGGAAGCACCGTCCTGGGTGTGGAAGATGCCATCAATAGGATTATAGCCTGGATGGAATATAAGAGAGAGAAAGAAGGCTGGACTCTGCTGCTGTTTGCTGCCTTCTGCCTGCCACGCCGTAAACTATTTCTCCTATGATTCCCCTTTGCCATGCCACCCTGCCTGGATGGAATGCAATATGAACTGAAATCTCTACAAACTGCAAATACTTTTCTTCCTTTAACTTTGGGGGTTGTGTATTTTGTGTCAGCACCAAGTAAATAGCTAAGACAACAACCATAGAAGCAGACTTCAGAACCCGATTCTCACACACAAAACAGACAGAAAATTCAGAGATAGCAAAGTAAACACCACTGCTGAAAAAATGGATTTAACAGGTATCTGCAGAGTATTTCACCCAATAACAATACACACTTCTCTAAGCAGCACAAAGAATTCTTTCTGAACAAAACATACCTTAAGCCACAAAGCATGCTTAAGTAAATACAAAAATTGACATAATTCCCTTCATGCTAGTGGATCACAAGAATGAAACTAGAAACCAGCAGCAAGAGGATCCATAAAAATTATGCAACCTTGTGGAGATTAAATAACAAAGTACTGAAAAATCAATGTCTTAGAAAAGAAAGGAAGGAAATTAAAAGTGAATGGAATTAAACAACAATGGCAGCACACAATAGGCACAGGACACAATGAAAGCAGTGTGAACCAGGTGTGGTAGTGCATGCCTACAAATCCACTAATCAGGAGACTGGGGCAGGATTATCCCTATGAGCACAAGATGAGCCTGGGCTGGTTGGTGAGCGCAAGGCCAGTGTGAGCTACATAGTAAGACCCTCTATCAAACAAAACAAAATGACGGTCTAAAAGTGACTGCCTGTGAACACTTATATTACAAGAATAGAGCATTCCATGCAACTCATGAGGTCTTAGAAAAATAAAAACAATCTAAATCCAAATATAGTATAAAGAAATAATTTATAAAATACCAAGCAATAATTAAGGAAACTGGACTAAAACAATGCAGTGGGTCAGTGAATTGTATTCATATGGATTTTTTTCTTATTTTTTCAATCTGACTATGAATGATAAGAGAAAATTCAGAAGAACAAATACAAATGTACCCTTTCCAAATCCAAAGGGTTATAGAAGCATGAAGAATTATTTCTAAAAGCATATACCTTAAAGCCATATTTCAGAAATTTGTATTCAATAATTTTGGAAGAGACTACAAGAAATTCATTGACATATGTGAATTTCCAAAATTGAGCCAAGATGATACAAAACCCCAGAATAAACCAATAACATGCAATGACATAAAGATAGAGATAGTAATATAAACTCCATTAACTAAGAAAATTCAGGAATGAATTTCAGCAGTTCAGTGAAGATCTAAGACCAATAATTCTCAAAGTTTTTCATAAAACTGAAAGGTAAGACAATATGTAAGTTCATTTTTAGGAGCTAGTTTCAAGGGAAACTGGAAGTCAATCTCTGTATCAAATGAAGATGGCAATATCCTCAGCAAGACACGCAAACAGAATGCAACAAATCATTTAAAAAACCACGAGTCACAAGTAAGTTGGCCTATCCCAAGGATATGAGAAATTTTCAACATACATAAGACAGTAAACATAAGATATCACATAAACAGAAGCCAGGACCAAAAATATGTGATTCCCCAAGGAAAATGGGTCCAGAAGGACTTTTAAACTGATAGTAGCCTTTGATGACAAAACCCCTTCCAACCTCAGGCAAGATAAAAAGTAAAATGAATATGTAGCCAGGCCTGGTGACACATGTCTATAATCCCAGCACTCGGGAGGCTGAGGCAGGAGGATTGTTGCAATTTTGAGACCAGCCTGGGTTACAAAATGAGCTCAAGGCCAGCCTGAACTGCATAGCAAGACCCTGCCTCAAAAAAAAAAAAAAAAAAGAATATGCATAGGAAAATGACAAATCAAAATATCAATATTTAAAATATTAATTTCACATGATATTTAAAATTTGTGAATTTATCTTTTATAAGAATGCCTCAAAATTCTTCACCAAAAAACTCATTATAATAATAAAAAATTAGTTTATTGTCAGGATACAAATTCAATTCACAAAACTCAATAGAATGCAACAAGAAAGGAATCAGGAAATAATCCCATTCAATCCCATTCTTAATTTAAAAGAAAAAAAAATAACCAAAATAAAAAAGCGAAGGACACCCATAATGTAAACTATAGCTTTCTGAAAAAGATATTGAAGAGAACAGGAAACATAGATGAGGAAGTTTTGGACAGACAGAGGCAATAATGTTAACATAGCTGTATTACCCAAAATGACATAGGTGTAATGCAATTTCTGTTAAAATAAAAAAGCATCTTCACAGAAATGCAAATGTCAATTCTAAACTTTATGCACAAACAGAAAAGACAGAGAATAGTCTAAACAACAAGTGGGAATTCTTTTAGCTTCTGCACAAGGAGAGAAGCAATAGACATGAAGAGACAGCTTATTCAGTGGAGGAAGAATTCCAGCCATGTCTTAGACAGAGAAATAATATCTAAACTATCTAAAAACTTAAAAAGAAGTAGAACTTGCAAAATAAAAGACGTAATAAAAATAGGCAGTTGAAAAAATTCCTCTTGGAAGAAGAAATGCACACGGCCAATGGGCAGTGAAAAATGTTCAGTGTCTTTGACCATTGGAAAATGCAAATCAGAACAACGCAGAGATTCTACCTTACTTGGAAAGAAAGGTTGTCATAAAATATCTGAAACATAAAGTGTGCCTATTTTTCCCTGTTATTCTGGAAAAGGAGAACCCTAATTTCCATGGATACCTTGCTCTTTGTTATTAAATTATGAATGTTTGTTTTCCCTTTGGATAAAACCTATTAACCCTCCTGTTTAAACCAATTGCCTGGTAAATTTGAGAGCTATATATGACAAATAACAATTCCTTGTATAGCTCCAGTTTCTTATGAAATTTCTTAATGCACAATGTATTATGTTATAACTTTCCATAATGGAAGTCTTTTATCTCTCTATTATCTTTGTGGAAAGTAGTTCTAATTTGGAAAAGACTAGAATTTAAATGTTATTACCACAAAGTCCCTAAGGAAAAAAGACTCTCTTTTGGGTCACTATTTTCAATCTATGAGGGTATCTATCAAGTTTTAATTTTTTTTAGGTACTTAATATCACTGCTTGTTTTCTATATGTGATCTTCTTAGTTTCAACATGGGATGATTTAAAATATTCTGCTACAAATGTTAATTTATATAATTCTTCAAATTTTGCAGCCAAGAACTAGCTGCCTCCCAGTTATCCCTCAGGTGTTTCTCAAATTATGATGGAATGGCATCTTAATAAATTCGATGTAATTTGAAAATATTGCAATCACAAATTCACTTATTCCTCGGAATACCATGGGATGGCAATGCAGAACACTGGAGAGTTGTTGACTTTTTGCTTCCATGGTACCCTCTACCGCAAGAGAATATTGTACTCTAGAAAGAACTTGGGGAAAGATAACATTCAAACGTTGAAGTATGGTATCTTTGGAATGTACATTACTTTATCACTATCATATAGTCAAAAACTTGTGAGTTAAGCCATCACAAATTGGGGACCATTTATCTACATTATATATATCACAAATGATTAATATTCATGTTACATTTATTTTATTTCCATTACTTAGTTTTGGTTCATGGATGATTTACTTTTTTTAAATCCCTGATGGCTAACTCCATTTCTGATTTGGATTTTAAACACAATCTATATATATCAATGAAATATCTATATTATTTCATTTTTCTTTTACATATTTGCATTCATTAAGTGATATCATCTTGCCTTTATTTCTTTTATTTTCCTTTCCTGTTTTCAGTTACATTGAGTCATTAATTGCAGGTTTAAAAGGAAATTCTTAAACCAAGGTCATTATTAATATTTTAAAATGTATCCTTTTTCCAGATCAAACAAAATTTCAGCAAGCATTTTGTCATCTTCAACTCTGTAATTAATATATTACCTCTAGGCATAGTGTTGCTTAATACATCTATCTCAGGTTTATGTGTGGTTTTTGTAATTAGTCATTTTCTTATCATCTTTTTAATGATGTTTGGTTCTTTTTTTATTGGTAAAAAGTAACTTAACTTTCATAATTATATGTAAAATCTTCATTTTCAGTATTTTCTTTAAACAATCACTTCAGGTAGCCCAAACTCTTGATTCTTTGTATTTTTCCACACAAGCATTTTATTAGTCTTGTCTTACAGCAGGTATGCTGTTGGAGGTAGTGGCCCTCTTTTCAGTATCACCAATGAGGAAAGATGCAGCCTAGAGGCCAGACTGTTTCACTTCAGTGGACTTCCAGAAGAAAGGGTATGTACTTTGATATACCTCAGAAGTAGCTGGTTCCCAGTTTAATTTTACCTACTCTAGAAGAGATTTAAGGTGAAAGCACTTTGCCTCCCTCAGTCAGCAATCTGCTATGGATATTTTGAGGATTAATTACTAAGGAACTCAAATTTAAAAGTCAATCTACTGACTGGCACACATTTTTATCAGTCCTGAACAATTGCAGAGATGTCTGTGAAAACAGTGCTAGTGTATGCAGTGTAGAATATTATCTGCCAGTCCTTTTAATAATGAAAAATTTGATGCAAGAAATTGTGTTTCATACCAAGTATATTTTTATTGCCTCCTGTGGAAGCCATCTGTTAAAAGCTCAAACCTGCTTCCTTAGCACCAGATTAATGACACACATGAAAGTAATGAGAAAGGATTCAAATTCCCCTTCAAGTCTCTCACATATGTTATTATTGTGCTCTCAGAGCTGGTATCTACACAGACAAGTTCCTTTTATTTTTATTCTTTTGGGTTTTTTCCGAATAAAATTGTAAATGTTTAAGGTGTGAGGTTTTAAGACAAATACACTGAATGAAATGATCACTAAACTCAAATCAAATAATTACTTCACATAGTTGATTTTGTGAGTGTGCATGCTGACAGCACATAAATTGCAATCTTTATCATGTTTTAGGCTATTATAGCATACTTAGAAAATTTCAGTGCATCATTCAGGATTATTGCTAATTTATTTATTATTTATTCTGATACCAGAACTCAAACCCAGGACCTCATGCTTCCGAGGCAGGCACTGCGCCGCTCAGCTAAATCCCCAGCTCCACTTTAATTAAATTTACAGCAGCAAATTCATAGTAGCCAAGGTATGAAAGCAAACTGTATCCTCATGTTTTGTTCACATTGATGACATTTATGGACTATTTAAAAAGAATAGATACTCTGCATTATAATATAAATTTCCAAAAAATACATATAATTTTCAGGTTTGTTTTCATTTTTAATGACATAAAAATGATAATGACCTCATGTTGGAGATATAGTTCAAATAAAAATAAAACAATCTACTGGTCAATTATAGATTTCTAGCATCACCTGACAATCTCTTAAAAACTTAAGGTAGTTATAATTTTAAAGATTAATTTTAACTGGACTCCTTGGTGGCAAACATTCCATGAAAATAATCCTCAGTGGCACATAGTTTATGACTCCCATACTTCCACATTAAATGGAAAATGAATCAGTTTCAACTTGAACTTCTAAGTGTATTCTGTAGTCCCGAGGGTAAAAAGAAAAAAAGCTGACAAAATTGTAAAATCATCCGTTAAGTCAGGTTAAAATCCATTATGCTAAGAACAAAATAAATAACAATTATACTTACAATGCATATTAAAAATGAATGTAATACATTTACATCTGTAATGTAAATAAATATTATATGACATAAAATCTTGAAGTCCTTCAAAATTTGAGAATATTCAAAACAATGACATGAGAAAAATTCTGTAAGTGTATCTGATAGAAGGATATTAACCACTAAGCTAGAGAATATGTTTAAGAGTTAGTAAGATATTTTCTTTAATGAGTTTAGAATATTCTTTTTTATTCCACAGGAAAAGTATTTGGGGATATATCACTCACAAAATTAAATAAATATACTAAATTCAAAGGTAATTATTTGGTCCCTTTTGGATAGTATAAAATGGAACTATATACAATTAAATACTAAAATAGCTAGAATAATGTTGGCCAAACTTCAAATAAAAGCCAAACAAATAAGGAAAAGAAAGAAACAAAAACTTTAGCAGTATAGTGCTCACATAATTGAAAAATATTTAAAAGCTGTTAATCACTCCCTCTTATGCAAATAAAGCAAATTCCATGCTGTGTGTCAACATCATCAATATCACTCATGATAAGAGAAAGCACATCCACAATTCACCAAGTCATAACTTCTAAACTATAAGAAATTGAAAAGTTTGGCCATATAACCTGTGGATACAGTTGTGGAGAAATAAAAATTTTCATACATTGCTTATGAATACACAAAATATTAAATGTGTACTTTGCAAGTTTTAAAAATTGCTACTTAACTACAATTATCCACAATTGTATGTATAAATGTATATACACACATATATATAAGCTCCATATATAGTGAATAACATGTAGCCCTATGCAAATAAATAGGTATTAGAAGCAGCTCAAAAATTCATCAGACAGAATTGATGCTATTGCTGCTACCTATACAAAGTGTGGTTCAAGCACAAAAATTGAGAGCTAAAAATTGTAAAAGGGAATATATATAAATAATCTATCCCCATGTATATATACACACATATATGACAAACCCTGCACAGTACTATCATATAACAACTTAATAATTTTTAAGAATATTTATGGTAAGATAGCTCTCTCATATTAGGGAGATAAAATATTTCCATTTTGTGCATAGAAACATTATGAACATATGGAAAAATAATGAGAAATAACTCACTATACAGTGAGGAAGTGAGCACAGTGGAAGAGGGTTTTCGATGAGACTTGTGTCAGTGAGTGTTTCTATAGATTTTGATTTTTGACCAATGCAACTATTTCTGCATAATCAAAATGAACAGAATGGAATTAATACATATTATATCAACTCCTAATGTTAAAATAAATTAATATAATTTCTGTCTAGCTGATGGTAAAATTCAACAAATAATTTTTAATTGAAGATAAATTATAAAAATTTTGCTATAAGTTTTAGGTAATATATTTTCTATGAAAATAAAATCTAAGTGGAAATCTTAAGCTGCTTTTAATAGTTTTATTATCAATATTTTATACAATAAATACTTATAACTAATTTTGGTCTATTGTAGTTGTAGAATAAAGCCAACATTTATTTTCAATAAAGACTTGATTTAAATATTAGGGAAAAATAGATAAACATAACAAAAATGTAAATACTTTAAAGTAATATTACAATTAAATGAGCAATGTAGATATTAAATGCTCCAGCATAGATGCCTTTATGTGTCCTTATACAGAAAAAGGAGATAAATATGCAAGTATATATTATCACTGTTTATTTAAAAATGTCCTACGTGCAATAAAGATGCAACAGTAATGACATTTTTTCACAATTTTGATATCTAAATGTTACTTCATACTAGAAGAAATATATTTGTAATAATAGCACTTTCTATCTTAGGAGTACAAAAAAAAATCTACTTGGAAATCCCAGGCATCTTGTTTTGCTCAACAAGAGGGATACTATTTAAATTTGTGGTCTTCTATCAAATGACACTGGAAACACCTTGAAAGAGCTCCTTCTAGCTAAGTGAGGAAGAATTTAATCATTGAGATAAAGAATTACTGAATTATTTTTGCAAGCAACCACATGCACTATTCTCTTTCTGTGTCTCTCTCTCCCCTCTCCCTTCCTCCCCCATTACATCACTCGTGATGAAATTCTTTCTATAAGTTTCTAGCTATATTTGCTTCTTTGCCTGTCTTCAACAAATAGCTAAAATGGAGTAATTTGAAGGCAAAAATATACATTTATCCATTTCTTGATGCTAGACATCTGCAGTCATGTTGCTGGCAGGCACACAGTGTCCCTCACAGCTGGAGAGGGAGGATCCCTACTTTTATCATCCTAGGTTTCTGGTGGCTGCTGTCAATCCTGGCCATCCCCTGGCTTGCAGCTTTCTAATTCCAAGCTTTCCTTCTGTTGTTGCATGTCTTTCCTTCTTTTATATTTGTTTCTTTTCTTAAAGGTATTGTCCTCAATACTAACTTCTATACTACTTCAGTATAGCTCATTTTACCTTGATTATATCTACAAAAGCCACATTCCTAAAAGGATATCATTAAAATATTTAGGCGCCAGTGTTCACCAAAAGGTGACCTCAGGAGAAGGACTCTGAAAACCAGGGGTTAGAATGACCTATTTCGTGCAGAGGTCAGACTTTCCCCAGCCATTTCTCTCATTCCCCATAGAATCCATGAGCAGAATAGATAAATTTATGGTTTTGCAGGGGCTCAGCAAATCTGACTTCCACTCAGCAGCACTGACATGGCTGTAGCCAAAGCTCAGGGCTCAGTGTACCATTAGCACAAACCAAGGTTGATTCTATGATATGGAACTGTTTCTTAGCGTGATCAGGTAGCGGATTGATTCCATTGCATTCCTTCTGTCTTTAAATTAACAGTGCTTGTTCTTACTGTCTCAGACACTCAGGAATGGATATTCCTTTCTTTTACACCATGCTTTTGTCAAATATCTTATGTTGATTTGCATAATTCCTTACCTTTTACCACAGTATTCCTCATAGCATTGATTTTGATCAAAGAATTCACTTCAGCATAAATCAAGCCTGGCTATGGGCCCATCATTATGAAGTTCACTGGCTTTATTTTGCTCAAACAAACTCAAATGTCTGGCTTTCAAGAATGATAAAACATGTTTAGAGTATTTATTTACATTTGCCACCTAAATACTAATTTCTTGTCATGCTGGAACAATGTCCTTGCAAAGGAATGTGCAGATCAGTGTCTGACCTATGATACTCTATCTCCCCAAACCAGGATTCCTAAGAGTAGCCTTCAAAGTTCAAAATGAGGATGGCACCATTTGGCTGATCTAGGGATTTTTTTGTTTCAAAATAATGATATGTGAGAATAATTTCATGGCACTACAAACAGAAATTGAATTTGGCCTGTTAATTCTTCTCAATCATAGTAATGCTGCCAGATTTCACTTTCCTATATATTTAATATAAATTTATCAGATAAATTTTTAAATTTGTTATTTACCTTCTGAATTTAGTTAAAGATACAGAAATTGGACTATTTAATTTCTTTGATTTTCTTGGTTACATCAATCATGATTTATGTAGCCCCCTTTCATATCTTAAATTTGGTGATGTTTTTACCTATATAAATTTGAATTTAATGTGTGTCTCTCTGACTTTTGTGTACTATTTCTTATTTCTGGATTGAAGTTTTTCTTCCCTGATTTTCCATAAAATTTTATTTTATAAGTTATCTTTAGCAAGAATTAAATATTCCCCTTTTGAGTCTTTCTCTTTTCTATTTTCTATTATATCATAGAAAAATATACTTTATAACTTTGACCTTATAATGTTTTTCTTTGTCAGTATTCATGAATTACTATTTTTGGTGTAAGCTACTATTATTTTTAATTCTACAATATCTCAAATGTCTTTTTCCACTCTGGAATAAACTCCATCACTGCCTTTTTGGAAAGCTAAATTGATCAATCAATCAATAAATCATTCAATTAATCTTTCACTTTTCTCATTTATTTACTGTAGGAAGGCATATAGATATAGACAGTTATAGATATAAATGTAGATATAGAAATGCAGAAAAAATACGTGGTCTTCTATGATATGTATATATGTATAAGTCTACTCAGGTTGGTGGTGTATGCCTGTAATCCCAGCACTTAGGAGACTGAGGCAAGAGGATCACTGTGAGTTTGAATCTAGCCTATGCTACGGAAGTGCATCTAATGCCATCCTGGATTACAGAGTGAGACCCTGTCTCAAAGAAAGAAAGAAAGTCTGATTTAAAGACGTTAACGGGAGAATATAACCTCTCATGAGGTTATTTAATTTCTATGTGTCTCATTGTCTATTTTTATTTATTTATTTGTTTATTTTTGTACTGGGAATCAAACGCAGGAACTTGCGCTTGCCAGGCAGGTGCTTGTGTCGCTGAGGTATATCCTCAGACCTGTCTGATTGTTTTAAAAACATCATCTCTATGACTATATTATCATTAAATCTGTCATTTTGTTTAGATTTTTTCTATTATAGCATTTAAACTACTACATTTGTCCCTGTGTGTGTTTCTGTTCCCAGTTTTGAGTTCATCTTATTTTAGTTTGCATTTCTGTGTACATTTTATGGTTCCGGCTTTCTTTCCAGCATGATTTTCTGGGATCACTGACTGCTGCTGCTTCTCTCCCAGTCTGGTTTCTTTGTCACTGCTGAATTCTGGTTGTCTGCAGGTCCTGGGGTAGCTGCCTGTATCTGTCTGGCGAGCGGAGGTCTGTCCAGCCATTGACAAGAAAGCTTTAATAGTGGTATAGGGACGCATTAAGGTAATTGCAGCTTCAACTCCTGTGCCATGCCTTGGTTTTACTTTTTTCCAATTTTGGTTCTTGGAGATTAGCTTTCTTATCTTCAAAGGAAAGAAATATATATTCATTAAATATGTAAATATATATAAAATATACACTATATAGAGAGTAATTGCAGTCTTGTTTACTGCTGATTTTGTTCTAAAGCACTTTGAAGACTATACATTACTTTTTTTAAGTTTTTAACAAGTATTATCAAAAAGCAGTATTTAGGTCAACTAGGTATTGTTTTAAAGGCTATAATACGACTTTGGGGCACATTTGGAGAATAAGTTAGCTACATAACTAAAGGGGACATTTTTCCAGTCATAAAAGCTAGTTATTGATCTATGATCGAGTGGCAGAAAGTCAAACGTGCATTTCCTTTGTACAGAGTGTAAAGTACTATTCATTTACTTTTATCATAGCTACTCTCTGTTAAATTTTCAGCTTTGATTTTTTTTCCCATTGTAAGAGAACTCAGTTCAGAAATACTCGGAATAATATTCTCTTAATCAAGCAAGCAAGGATTCGGTTCAATAATTGGTAAAATGATGTAATGAACTGGTTTGAGTATAACTGGAATGAATAACTTACCATAAAAATAACTATCTGTGGGAAACTTTAATGAACATCCTTCTTCTATAGTATACATTTCTTAACTATCTTTCACATAAGAATGAATAAAAGCAAGTATAGTTACAACATAAATCTCTACTTATGATAAAGTCACTCTGGAAAGCCAGATCAGAGTGAGATGAATGAGATTTCAGAGTGAAGAAATATTGATCCATTATACTTATTTTGGAATTTTCCCTAAAGTATTTGGGAACTTTCATAGAAGTGCTTACCTTAAAATTCATTTGTATTCTTTGCTTAATTTTAGACAACCCAACAAGTTACTTTTTAAGTGTTTGACTTCAGTTGTGGACACATCATGTAGGTAATAAAAGAATTTTTTCTCGTAGTCACAGCTGCTAGAGAAAAAGGTGGCAGTCGAAGCAGCAGGACAGGCAGCAGGAGCGCCATCTGCTTCACAGACAGCAATATGTAACTCTTTGGGGTTGTTGATTAAACAAGTTGATTTAACACTTTTTTGAGAAAGATCTTCTGAAATCACAAATTCAATTGCTAGATAATATCAAGAATAGCGTCCCTTTATTTTAATTTTAAGCTTCGTAAAATATTTAGTCACTGTCTATGAAAACCTTTTGTTTATCGGAGGTACAGACCTTGTTATCTTACTTTCACAGGAAAGCTGTGATTGATAAGGGACAGTCCATGGCATAGTTTCACTCATCTTGGATGGAAAATTATGAGCTATAATTCATTAGATCATATTATGACATATTAAATAGCCATAAAATAGCTAGAGATAATGAACAATTATTTTTATTAGTTATATTTTTTTTCTGATTATAAAATTCCTTTATCAACAATAATGATGGAAACATGTTAAAATTAATACTGGTCAAATTATTTCAAAAGTAAGTTGAAGATCAAAATAAAATAACTGAAGATTTTCCATAAAGTCTCATCTCATTATCAATAAAGATAGCAGAATTTGGCTACTTCTCATTTTCTCTTTAATAATAATGTCTTAACATGACTACTGATAAATATGGAGCAAAGAATAACACGAGTAAATGAAAATCAAATTCAAACCTCGGGCTAACCAAAGGATTCACTTTCCTCTTCCAAATATAATTTACAAGATTAACAAGTCTATAACTTAAGAAACTGATTAAGTCCCTTTCCGCTCACTTCTGGTTTCTTTGTTTTGCCCAAAGCAGAGGTAATTAAAATAAAAATAATATGCGATCAGAACCAATTAAAATAGTATAAATTTTCCTTAAGTCTTTCAACTTGGCAGTTTATCATTTTGACGTTTTTTCACATTCAGCTGAAAATCATTGTCATATTTCCTAGGAAAGTATTTCTTTGATTTATTTGATGTATATTTGTGCATGTTCTGTAGACAGACAACTTTTTCAGGGCAGGGTAATGTCATTTATTTGCAAAAAGTGTTGTTAACTCACTATAAAAGATGATAGGCAGGAAAGAACGCATTATTTTCCAAAGGAGAAAATCATGGATCCAGTTTTTCCTGGAGTGTGGAAGCCCCCAGTGTCTGTGATTAGTTGCATCCCGGGCCATACAGATGGCGTGTTAAACGCTCCGAGCGTTAGCGCCTATCTGTGTTCCCAGCTCTCCGTCAGAACGACCAACATTTACTCCTCAGAGAAGTGATGATAATGGATAGTACACAGCAAATGATGAGTTTTAACTTTTCATGTTTATATTAAAATGCCCATTAATCTATGAAACTATTAAAAGATTATATTTTTCAGATTAACAAATCAAGCAATTAACACGAGGTCAGTGAGTAAGGTAAAAATAATGGAGAGCAGCTTGGACCAAACATTTGACGTGACTTTGCCTCCCACTTCACTTTACAAACCACAGACTTGGAGGAACTTAGCGCTGCATAACTGAGTCATGTCTCAGTTTGCTTCCTAACTGGGATGAGAAGAAGCGCAGAGAGACCGGAGTGGTGGCGTGCTCCTGCCGGCAAGCCGCTCATGCTCTAGTTTCTTCTTTCGTTCCTTCACCCCCACTTCAACATTTCTGGCTTCTGCTCCCTCTCCACTCCACTAACACACACGCACACGCACACGCACACGCACACTTTGAGGGAATTTCATTAGCCTCTTAGGTTTTAGGTTTATATATTGAACTCGCACTTCCAAGGTAGGTAAAATTAGTGATTAAATATTGCTTTTTCAAAGTTATTTTCCGCTATCATATTTTATCTTATCACCGAGTTTAGCTTTTCAAATCTCAAGTCTTGGATGAAAAACTCAAATGCAAATCTCTAGCTACCTAAGGAGAGTCGTCAAGTTGTCCCCTCACATTTTATCCCGTGGACTGTTCTCACCCTTTAATTCACACTTTGCCTTTAGCGTCCTCTGAGGTCATCCTTCTCATTGACAGGGTTGCTTTGTTTTTACTCACACTCACCAGATTGTCAGTTAAATGGGAGAATTTAAAAATATCTACGTTATTGCTGTATTAATACCAACATTAATAATCTCAAACTCAAAAAAGTGTTCAGTGAATTCAGGGTGAAAAAAATGAAAAATTTCCAAGGTATTTCTTTTAAAATACCAATAAAAATTACTAACCACATAGTTTAATCATCTTTCCTGGTCTAAGATCTTTTCACATTAGCATGAAAGCTCAGTGTTCTTTCAATAAGATAATGTATAAAATCAGAACTGCATAATTTCAATAGTCAAATGGCTGTGTTCATTGATAGGTAGTACTGAACATTTAGATATCAATACCAATTGATGGATACAAAAAAGCTTATTTTCAGGAAATTAAAATATTCATACTATAAAGGAAAAATGAAATATACAAAGTATATTTTAATAGAAATACTTTGTGCTTCCCTAGAATTATTTATTGTTTCTAGAATTGATTATTGATGTTAATCAGTCACTGTGCTCACATTGCTTGCAGAGAATTGCAATGATCAATGTAGTTTGCTAAACAGAGCTGAGAATGTCCTTGTTTCCCACTTTCCTCATGTAACATAGTGTCTGAGGTTTAGTAATGTCACAAGGTCTGTTAGAAAAAATGTATATCCACACATTACTTTTCACCATACTTGTTGGCCTCAGACCACAGAAAAAAATTACAGCCCATAAAATAAGCCACTAAAGTTGGAAATGAATGTCACCACTAAAATTCTGCAATTATACATGTGAAATTAGATTTTATTAATGGCTCAAAACAATCCATAAAATGTTAGCATTTAGGAGATTTAATTCTCATAATTTGTTTTCATTTGAAATTTAATATATGGCAGTATAACCTGTTTCTTAATATGCCCAGATTGTGCATTTACTCTAATACATTTTAATGGTCTTTAAATTCTTAAAAGACTCAGTTTTAAAATCTATAGATTTATACTGATTAAATATTTTGAGAAAAATCACCCAATTGTTCTTATATGGCATATATTTGTCCTTCATATGCCCCATCTTCAATGTTATTAGAAATTTTTTAGTAAAATTTTACACATAGCTCATGACCTTATGTGGCATTTTGCCATCCATAAGTAATACATTATACAGTAAAATTAACTTGAGTTGAAAATACAAGTGAATTTGCTCTACTGAATGTGTTTAAAACACTTACGTTTAGGTAAATTCTTAAAATGTTTAATCTAACATGTTTTGAAGGTCAGAAATTAAAACTGCTTCTGGATATAATTTATGGCAGTATAAAGTGTATTTATTATTAATCTTTTAAAAAACCTATCCTATTAAGATTCAGTTCAATAAAATGTGTTTTAATAAATGAGAAGTCCATGTGTCTTTGAAGTTTTAATACAGTTTTGACATATGATTCTAAATGAAAAGAGCAGGATTTTGTAATTTATGTACAAAGCATATCTGTGAACTATGCATATGGTAAAACAAAATTAAAAAGCAGCCGGAACAATTCCTACTGTCCTACCATCACTGCCATGTCTTGCTAAGAATTAAATTACAATTTAAATTTTTGGGATATTTTCTTGCGAGCAGACTTTTCTTTCCTATATATGTCGTGCAATAAAACCATAAGTTATTTCAGGTTTTTCTTTTTGAGAAAAAATTACTGAGAAAAACAAGATGACTAAATTAAGGTCATAATTTAACAAACTGGAAGTCTAACGAAGGGATTTTAGCAAACACATATTAACATCCAAATAGTCTCCCAACCTGAAAGATATCTAGAACAAGTTTATGTTCTCTACAATCTAAGAAGAATGAATTTTAGGAGCAATGGAGGTTAAGAGCAGAATACATTTATTGAGGGGAAGAAAGCTTCTGTCCGAGAGAGACAGAAGGGAGGCCCAAGTGAGTGGCCCAGGAACCTGGCTTTTTTAAGGACGTTTATAGAGCAAATCCATGAGGTGAGGCAGGTTCAAGGTGGAAAACTTAGGAACTCTATAGGTGAGCATGGGGCGGGACCAAACTATGGTCTGCCAATAAGATCATAAGCATAATTGTTCAGATAAAATTGATTAAATCTGGATCAAATAGGGAAGTAGATCAAGTAGCAAGCAGATATGAATACAGAACAGGGACCTTTCCTGTCGGGGTTGGATTGGTGACTCTTCCTGGCTTTTTCAAGGTGATCGCTACCTACTTAGAATATCCATCCCTGAGGGTCCATCCCTAGGGAAGCATGTGGGAGTCTCAGTTTAATCTCTTGTCCACAGCTTGAGGTGTCTGTTTTCCCCATAGTTGTCTTATCTCGTCTTCCACACCGGCTCCCCAAGGGCCTGGCCCTTTCTGACTGCCCGTACTATTTCTAGTATTTCTATCCCACTCAGCTGCCTATAACTTTCATACACACACACACACACACACACACACACACACACACACACACACATCAACATATGAATATATGTACATCTTATTTGAAAAATTTTCAATCCTGTTAGTTCCAAGTGTCAGGAGTTGACCTTCCACGCTCTGTCATCACCTAAATAGAAACCCTCAGACACAGGGTTTCTGTGACTTAGGAAGACTACGTCATCTGCATATCAGTTAATCAATGACATCATCCAGTAATCTACTCTCTTATTTTCTCAGAATAAGAGTAAATTCCTTGTTTTATGCACAGTGAGCTCTAATATTTATTGAAAAATGAAGTAGAGATCTCTATCAGTAAGAAAGACATTGTTCTAGGTGCCTGGGTTTTATGACTCTCAGTCATCCCTGCAAGGCACAGAAGCTTCAATAAAATGGCGCAGATCATCTCTACAGTCACAGAATTTGAGGGATTGAGATGCAGAGAGCTCACACTGACTCCTCATTAACCCAGTGGAATGGGTGACAGAGTGAGGCTGGGCAGCCGCCTGCCGCTTCTGCCGCAAACCCCTGTATCCCTTAAGTGTTTAGTGGTAGGAAACTGACAACAGTTTATGTCTACTATGGCTTATTATAATAGTGTGGTTTTCCATTTTCATAGTGGAATTGAAATAAAGTGACCGCTCCTTGTCGTGAGGAGGAAGAGGACCTCACTTAGCTTTCCTGTGAAAGGAATGAGTCTGTGGTTGTACGTGCACAGGCGAGACCTGACATCTGTCAGCACTGCTTAAGGTGTAATGCCCCTCTTCATTCTATACTTCATCAGAGTGAGTCTCAAAGATCCTCTAGGGTGGAACATGCACCTTAATCTTTACCTCTGGAATTCCAGCATTATACATAGAGCTTCCTGGTACCACACAGGTGCTTAATGAATGCACAGATGCATGAATAAGTGAATGATGGAAGGATGACTAGGGGGATGTGAGTTGCTGCTTCCTGGGATTTTATTACTCTAGTTTATTAGGTACTGTGTGTAAATAAATCATGTATGTCACCCAGTAATGTACACGGCTTTGCTTTGAGTGCTCTAAATAGTTTGGGTTTCAAGATTTTATGACATTTCTCTTCTGGATCTTTTCCACAGATAGTGTTACATGAGCTAGCCTTGGCAAACCAAGGAGGTTGACAATCAATCAAGCTTACCTGCATTCTGTTATTGTTTTAAATTTCTAAGAACTTGCATTTTAGGAGACTACATGGCTGAAAATGTAAAATAGAATGAAATCCTTCTTTAACAAAAAACAAAAACAAGTGTTGCAAACTTGTGCTTATCCTCTGTTCCTCATGATGGTTATTTCTCTACAGAGCTGCGCATCCTGAACGATAGATGGCTGGGTTAGGCGGTGGGAGAAGATCTGAAAGGTGTGAAATATTATTTAAGGGGGGAGATTTTAGTAATAGCCCAATTTATATAAATGCAAAGAAAAATGTTTTCATACTGTCAATATTATGTAAGATTTATGTACTTTTTGAAGATAAAATCTTGGGCTAGTTATAATGTACTTTTTAAGTTATCTTTCATCACTAATCAATTTTAAAAGAACACATCACCCAAATTTGCAGATTATGCAATGTATCAAGCATTGTAAGTGTCCTACTGACCTGTTTTGAAACTCGGCTTTATTTTTTTTTTTTATCATTTTTCTCTTTAAAAATTTTGTAGTAGTTCAACTCTCTTAAATTATAGATAGTAGGCAAGTGAATTAATTAGAAAGACACATATAAAATTAAATTTTCTAGGGGGCTGGGGATATAGCTCAGTGGAATAAGTGCCTGCCTACCAAGCGCAGGGTCCTGAGTTCGATCCCCAGTGCCGCGACAAAAAGACAAAAAAACAGAAAAACAAAATTCACCAGATGATATCAGCAAAATTAAATTTTCTAGTTCACTACTACCTACTGTTACAAGGATACAATAAACTAATTGAATTATGCTACCTGGTATAATATATTACTATATATAATACAATATAATATAATATATTTAATATATATATTTGTGGTTGAACCCACACATATGTATCAATTTGTTAAAAGAACAGTTATGCTTTTTCAGCTTAGGAGATGACGTTGTGTAGTCTATGAAGTAACTGAAGTGCAAGTTCTGGTGAGAGTTAGGTAAACGTCCTAAAGCAGAACAGCCCAGAAGAAAAGATGAAAAGCGTCCATAGGAAGCAACACTGATCTACAGTGCGTACAGACATACTGCATTCCGTGGGCAGAGATACGGCAGTCCTAGACTAGAGCTTTGGTGGGAAGAGATGTTGATTCACAAAGAACAGAAACATAGATTGTTAAGTAGTTAGTATTTTCCCCCCAAAAATTACAATTATGCCCTTTTTATTGGCTTCATTTTCGCATACTTTATGTTTAAAATGGAAAGGCTCATTATGCTCTTAGAAGATTCTCAGAACAGAAGAAAACTAAACTCATCAGGGTGTTCACCTATGTATCCATGAGCTCAATACCGGAATGTGCCGCTAGGAGGTGGCCCTCCCTGGAGGTGGGGCCCTCGGAGAGCGACCTGCTACACTGTATTCCTCACCCCAGTCCCCCCCTCTGTCTCCCCTTTCTGCGTGCCATGGGGTGAGTGCTGCCCTCCTCCAAAGTCCTTTCACCGTGCCGTCTCAGCCTCAGAGCCAACTGGCCATGGGCCAAACCCGCGAGCCAGCATAAAATCCCCTCCTTCCAGTTATGGGCATTAGGTGCTGTGTCCAGCAATGGAGAAGCCAAAACTACAGTAAATCCGAAAATAGATTTTATCCTCCAATTATTTCCTTTTGTAAAAATAAGAATAAACAGTATAGCTTTTTATAGGACTACTAAATATTTTGAAAATCTACAGTTAATATATTGCCAATATATTTGCATAGAAAATATATTTTTTTTTCCTAGAAATCATGAGATTTCTCAAAAATTCTATTCAAGGTAATAATTTATTTTAAAAGTTGTGATTTAAATTTGTAGTTAAGCTAGGGATGTAGCTCAGTGGCACAAGCCTCGCAAGTGCAATTTCCTGAGTTCTATCCCCTGTACCAAAACAAAACAAAAAAAATCCTGACTTAATTTGTAGTCAAAAACTCCAGAACAGGTAAGTCTTTATTTTAATTCCAAACTTTGAGTAACGGTAATACTACCAGAATAGGTGGTAATTATATATATATACTTAATTTAACACAAAGCCAAATATATTTTGCTATAAATATATTTGTTTCACTACATGGACACATCATGAAAGTTTGGGAAATATATATGGTTAAAAATCTGATTTGAGTATAACAGGACATCAGAACGTAAAGTAACAAAAATACAGCAACTTAATGTTTTAAATGTAAAAACAACAACCATTTACATAGGAATATGTGATTCTACATGTCACACCATTTCCAGATACTAAATATATTCCACAGTTATTTTGGAAGTCTATAACATATGTGTCACCTAAAAATCAGGTTTACCTATGTATCTGCTAAGGTAAGTTAATAGTGTTTGTATTTTATTGCCTAATATTTTAATTTCAGGTCTTCAGTAACTAGAAGGGAATCTGCTTTATTTTTGTTCTGGTAAGAGTTTGAGAGGTTAAGTATTACAAGGTTTTTCAGAACTCATATAAATATATAAGAGGTATATTTCCCTAAAATTATGTTGTGTAAGAAACATACAAACACTCAATGTAACTGGTTTAATAACATATATTTTCCTTAGTAAGAAATTGTTCAATAATGATCAAACCAGTATTCATTAACTGTTCCTTTCAGTAAAGCAATAGAAGACAGTAGTAAAACTGTTAGCTGTCCTGTATACACATACATACATGATTTCCCCTTCTTTCCCTTCCTGTCTCTATTTTCCTGAGAAACTACTTTGAAGAAATCAATAGTAATACAACAACCATTGTTAATTTCCTACCACTTTGTCTCTAACTCTGTATTATTTGTATTGTTCTTACACTATTTTGTAAATGGACTTCTGTTTGTTCATATGTTTTCTTTCTTTATTCTTAAAATACAAAGAGAAATTGTTCAATATTGCATTCTGTAACAGTTTATAAGCTAATGTTTAGAAATAATTTTCACAGAACATATATTTTGAACTTTATATACTGACAATACTGACATAAACATTTGTATCTAGTTTGGTTTAGAGTATTAGAATAACATGAATTTCAAATGATATTTGACACAAGAGTACAATGTTAAATGATCTAGCTGCCATCAGAAGGAGAAAAGAAGCAAACATGTGAACACGCTGATAGTGTAGTTTCTCGCGTCTGAGCCGTTATGGATGAGCCAGTTCTTTTCCAGACTGATTACTCTGTCATTCACGGGGGCCTATCTTGTCTGAGGCTGTCATGCTTGTTCTTTGACATTAACAATAAGATTAGGGCCGGCACTGACTGTCACAACAGCAAGGAAAGTCTAAAAGATAGTACGAGCTCATTCTGATACAACTACATTTAAAGGGAAACTGCTAAATTTCTACTTCTAATCATTCTAGTTGAATCTTTACACATTTTTAGTTCATTGAACATAGCGATCATCTAGGTAGACTCATAATTATTGATATAGCTAATGCTTCTTTGTTTCGATGATTAAAATCTCTGAAGAAAATTCTATGTTATAATAAATAAAGAAGAATTTAAATTATCTTAAATTATCTTATGATGCTTAGTAACATTTCACTTATGGGCACAAAGGGGTACAGATCTGTATTACACATCATCATTCTCACATTCCTTTAACTAGTATTTTTTATCAGAGAAGGACTCAGTTTCAGAAAATCAACAATGTGAAAGGCAGCCTTCTTTAAGCAAATATATCTTTATCATTTATATCATAATCTACATAAGATGCATAGATATAATAGTTGCATCTATTGTTATATTATATGTGAAATAGCATTTAAATACTTTTAGAGCATAGTAGGTTTAGTATATTGTACTTTGTAACACATCATCCCACATTTAGGGGCTTAAGCCAATCTATATTCTTCTTTCATAGTGTATGGACCAGGAGTCCAGCTGTAGCGTGGCTGGGTTCTCTGCCAGTTTAGCTTGCTGATTATTAGGTATTTTGTATGTGTGCATAACTGAAGCTCATAAGGCTTCATTCAAGATTTTGGCTGGGTTGTATTCTTACCTGGCAGACTTATTGACGAGATTTCTATTTCCAATATCATTCCAGTGTTTGGGAGAATTCATCCTTTCAAAATGATAGGAGGATTTTATTACTGGTTAAAGACAAGGGTCATTTGCACTTCCTCAAGGTCATATCTTGCCATTTTTCCCTCTCTCCGGTCTCTTACAATATACAGTAACTGCATATTACCTCAATGCCAGCAACGGGGAGCCTCTCACTCCAGTTTTCTAATATTGGCACATATGTAACAAAACCTGGTCAAGGGACTAACATACCATCACCTCTGCTCTACTTGGTTCATTAAAAGCAATTCACAGGTTTCTTCCTGAGGCAGCAGTGTGACATACGGGGGCTCATCCGAAAGTATGTGCTGCACAATAATCTGAAGGAGTTTTGCTTTGTTGCAAATGAGTGTGACTTTAAAACACTAAGGAAATTAAACAGAAAGGTATGTCAGTTCATTTGCACTTATAATGAAGATGGCTTTTTGAAATATAAGAATGTCTAATTCAGGGAGCTTTTGAGTTCAGCCCAATCTTAGAGTTGTGTGTTTCAGTTGCATAATAGTTGAAATTTGCTCAAGAAAATAGTATTTTAAGGTCTTTAAGAACAGAAATTGTGCTGTGTTTCATTTGTCAGAAACAATAAATCAAAATGGTTCATTTTCAAGTTAAAGTCTTTAACACTAAACTGAGTTGAAATCTACTAGTGGAAAAAATTCCCTAGTTGCCTGTGGATGTGCCTGAGGCCATGCATCTGAAAGGTTCTTCATCAGTGGGGAAGGGACTTCTCTATCCTAACTCTGATTGGAAAATTGTTGGTAGTTTCCCACCTATGGCTTCATCAATTCTCTTTAAATCCACAACATATTTGCAGAGGGAGTGAACCAGGGTAAATCCTAAATAAACCCTAGGAGACAATCAGGAAAATTGCACCCTCTGCTGGGGCTGGGGAACTGCTGACTAACATTAGATTGCTCACTGTAACTGCCCTAGGTGTGCCCACCTGCCTGTCAGATGGCACCTGCTCTTGCAAATCAAGGAGTTAAGTATCATTTTTGCTATACAACCCATCTTTGGTCTCATCTGTCCATCTCACAGCATCAAACCCAAAAGGGCCTTATTCCTCTCCAAGTTCTCTCCCCACCCTTCTAGATGGCACTCTCTGCCTCAGGAAGCATACTTTGTGCACAGCCTTCAAGGGACTCATTTGCTGTGTGGATTCCACTAGGATATGGCCAGAGAGACACCAGAAAATGTTGAGTTAAGGAAGAAAATAAAATCAATAAAAAATGTCTCTGTTCCAGTCCACACATTCTACTTCTTAGTTGTTACTCGTTCTGTTTTTCTGTGGTCAATAACACTTCCTGCTTCTACCTGCCACGGTTACTTTTGTGAACTCGTTATTAATCACACACTAAACCAGTAGTGGTGAGCTTATTCCACGTGTATCCCAGCGGGCACCTGGAGCCTGCTCTGTCTGTGCCAAGTTGCCCCAGCATCGCCCCAGCAGCAGCGCTTTCAGTTTTAATTGTGGTGTTCGCACTGTGTGCTACTCTTCGGTTTTAGGTTGTAGTTTGGACTCTTGGTCTCTAAAAGTGCCCTAAAATCTTCAGTCACTGCCTTCAATCCTTGTTAACTTGCTCCATTTTTTAATCTGTAGTTTTAACAGGAAGCAAAGCTTCTTCAGGTTGAGATCCTTTATTAACAATAAATGATAAATAAATAAATAAACACTTAAAACTCCAGTCCCCATTAGCCAGGTTTCCACGGATGAGGTAGCACTAGCCAAAAGTGCACCCATTCATGCAGTGAGGTACGTGGCAGAAGAGGAAATTTATGAGAACTGATGAGACTCCGAGTTTATAGTGGACAGCTGGCATATTGGCCTGCCCTCCTCTTAGGAGACAGACTTTTAGGCAGAGATGAATCAAATATCCTTTTCAGAGAAAGAATGAGAGTCGTCACCAAACTGGGTCAGGTGTCCTCAAGACTGAAATAAGGAACTTAACCCACCTTTTAAAAATGAATTTGCTGGTTCACTGATTGTCCTCACAGAAAACGAAATTTCAGGCCCCGTCAGAAAGAGAGACATGAGAAAGATTTACAGAGGCAGGCCAAGACAAACCCAAGAGGGGGGTGCGAGTGCCCAGAGAGCTGAGGCAAATGCATCTGGGAGTGGAGGGTCTTTTACAAGTTCTGAGTGATGGGGGTCTGTGGGGTTTAATATCCATAATCTTACTCCTGTCCAGCGGAGAGAAGAGAATTACTTATGCATTTTGAGATAATGCTCTAATCGTATGGAAAATGCCAGAGGGCGGTCCATTCAGGGACCAGAGAAGAGCACTTTCAAGAGAAGGGGCAAAGCTGTTCCTCAGTGGAGGGAGTCGCCCAGATTTACTCTGAGGAGAGGAGGGAGTAAAACAGTAAAACAAATTACTTGTGCTCTGAAGCTGCAGTTTTCCTTAAAAGCAGAATTTTTAAATTGTTTTTTTAAATCTCAATTTGCTTGCCTCCTTTCTATCTTTTATTTTTTCTATCCTACCCCAGGAAGCAACCTAAAATATGAGCACATGCCCCTAGGAAAGAAGTGTGTAAAGCGTGATATGTAATCTTTAACTTTCAAGGCAGATTTTCCACTCAGTCATCCTTTCATAAAGACTGCCAGTGCCTTTATAAAATAATAATCATGGGCATTTGTTACTAAACATACTTTACTCAGTTTTTTGCATTTTTTCAAATCTATTTTCTGTGGGATCTTATTGATGCAACTTGTAAGTAGTGAAACTGGCATTTGAATCCTCCAGTCCAGTTCCCAAAGATGTATTATTCATCACCATGATATAAGTTCGGAATCCTTGAGAATAACTCTGTTGTTTGTGATGAAGGAAATATTGAATGTTTTTCTCCCTTGATTACACTGGCAAGGTTTTGTAATTAAGTAAATGTTTTCATTACCAATCTGTGTTAATAGCACAGGAAGTACAATGAGGACTCGGAGACTGCTCCCCTCTACCTTCTTGAGTTTGGGCGGCATCCCGGGGTAAATCCTTCCTTGTTTCATAGAGAAGCAGAAAATACGATAACAGACCCAGGGAAAGCCCTGGGCCAAAGCTTAGGGACTTTAGTTCTACTGGTCTGACCTTGAGTAACAATTTCTCACTAAGAGCTTACTAATGGCCTGCATTTCATGGTTATAATCTAGTCAGAATGAACTCTGGGAAAGTCCTGGGTACCAGAAGCCCCTGAAGTTGATCCAGCATCATATCAGTTATTTCTGTCTAATTTACCTAGAGAACAGACGAGAGGTAACCGGGGTGGGGCGAACTTCTTTTAAGATTCCAAAACCTTGATTTATTTGCGCTGTGTGGAGCCTTGTATTTCCTTGTTGCTCTGACACCACTTGTGTTTGTGCTGTGGTTTTGAGTGCATGGATGTTTCCTCTGCACTTCTTCCCATGAGTATTAAACGTTGTAACCACTGTTTATTTACTATTGGATGCATGCTTTGCAGTTGTTTACTCTATGAATAAGAAAGCCTGATACCTATCTGCTGGATCCACCACGTCATAACATGGTCATTTTCATAAAATTAGCCACAAAATGGCTGTATGTGTATAATAAGACAGGAAAAACAAAAAGAACGTCAGCAAATTTCTTCCACTAATGTGACATTCAGTGAGTGATATTCATCCTATAAGATTCAAATGAAAATTAAAGGCAAAAGCAAAGATAACTAGTTATTCTCTAACCGAGTATTAATTTTTTTCTAGGTGACAATCTTTATTTCATTATCCTACAGAAAAATTAGACTTACACCATTATTTAAGCTCTAATAGAAATGTGGAATTTTATTTTTCTAATAAGATATTTTAGAATTTTGCGGTATTATACGTGAAAGTAATATAGATTAATGGTAAGAAATATACTAGCATCCGTGTTTGTGCCCTTTGGACAATCTTGGTGAGGCTATTTCCTCATTTCATTTCTAACCACACAGAGCAGAAACATTTTACAGCCTCATTTCATTTTTTATTGGTCCCTTAAAACGGGGCTGTGTCAGATATAATGTGTTTGTAATTGATGTGAAGCTGGTATAGACACGGAGCATACAAATACCTTGTTCTTTTTACAAATGTTTCTGTAGTTGGTCTTGAATATGGTGATATCAAAGCTAGGTGGTGATAAATTCCTAGATCAACGCTTGCAACAAATCTGCCAAGTTGAGATTCTCAAAATTTTTGAATTATGATAGGAGTGGGAGAGAAAATTTAAACCATTGGTATCTGGGCTTATTTTAAAAGAAACAACTTTTCTAAGCTCACCGCTCCCTGTACTAGCCTTCATGTAATAAGATATTGTTTTATTTATAAGAGATATAAAGCAAGTACAGACACTGAAAAATTAGGTGAGTCAGTACCTCTGATTCAGCCTTATCGTTAATGTCTTTCTCATTATAACAATCATTACCATTTCAGGACTTTAGAATATCTATTCTGTTTAGTATATTTACTTTCAGGAAATTGAAAAGACTCTAAAATCTAAAGTTATCTCTTGCGTTTTTCTAGAAAAGTGTGTTGCAGTCTCCACGCTTTTTCCCCAGCTTCAGAGTCAAATGGTCAATTTCAGTATGAACATTTAACTTTTCTTCAGTTGATATATTTCCACTGACATTTATTTGCAGTTTCCTTCAATTGATGGTATTCAATTGATGGTTCATAATATTAGCACTGAGCTATCAGAAGTATGTCAAGAATAAAAGAAATTCCTCTCTTCATAGTAAAAATAAAATTTTCTGTTACATATGCACTGCCCAACTAGCATTAAAAATTATTGAACCAGTGAAATAATTATACTATTCCCCTGAGATACTTATCTGCCAGTACTCAAATATGTGAAATTACACTGCACCCATATATACCTCTTATCTGTTGGTGAAAGTATCATAAAACTTAACAAACATGTACTGGGGTATTTTTTTCCATGTTTAATGTATGAAGAAGAATGGCCTCTGAAGAGTATACACTTGATCTTAGCCAAAAGGCCGAGAAGCAGTGGCCTCTGAAGAATAGAAAGTCTTAAACACAAGCATGTACTTATGCCATTTCAGTGAATTGTAAGTTTCAGTTATAAGAAACAGCAGTGGATGTGGGACTTCCAGCACACATCCAGATCATCATTCAGTGATCACAGTGATCATTCACGGACGAAGATCGTAGGCCCCTTTGTACAATGGTTAGCACTCTGGACTCGTAAACAAAAGCTATGTTGGCTGGGTTGCTAAAGATTAGACCTAAAGTAGTGAAAATAGAAGAAAAAACTAAGATGCTTTATAGGAAAGTCATTCAATGTCATGATGCTTTATTAGACTATTGAAGGGTTTTCAGAAAGACGTGCAACATCATAGTTGAAAGCCTTTGAATACAAACAAGAAAAACTCTTTTAAATAGTTTTTGAAAATACAGCTTTTTCCAATTACTGTTGATGATGGTATTATTCTAAGTAATACACTGACAAAATGCTTTTAGGATGTTTATTTTTCCATTTCTTTAGAGCCATTACTTAGTTTCACCTTTTTTTGTGTGTGGTACCGGGGATCAAACTCAGTACTATTGTGCTTGTCAGGCAGGTGCTTGTTCCACTGAGCTATATCCACAGCTCCTAGTTTTACCTTCTTTATACACATAACTATTTCTTCAAAAAAATGAGGTTGTATATTTTTCTTTTAATGCCTGTACTTAATCTCTTTCCCAATGACTGTGAAAAGTTTAGGAAGAAAATCTAAGGAAAATAAAATAATATCAAATTAATTAACAAATATACTTAATAAAGTCCTTTGCAATATGCTGTCATCTATCTGAGTGACAGTATGTGAACAGCTACCAATTGGGAGACTGTTTCCCTCAACATTATGTAACAGTAACATGTTGCAGTTCAAAGTAATACATATCATAGGGGGTGCTTGACATTTCCAAGGAAATGAAAAAAAAGTGATCAGAACACAGTGAGGGGTTGAGTAAGAAAATATCCAAAGTAACCTCAGTTAATAATTTTTCAATTTTGGAAGATCTTGAATTTTATTGTGGGATGAAAATATTGCAAATATTTGAGCAGATATTCATTCTTTTTGTATGAAAACTGGTGATCACAGATAGATAAGAGTAGCCTCCAGGATGGCAGATAAATTAATTTTATCCAGAAAAGCTGTGCTGCTTCTTGAGACTAAGGTATTGTAGTGAGGGTTGAGTGTGTAATGTTGAGACTCTGGGTATAAATCTAAGAGAGAGGTAATAGAATGTTCTAGTGGACACAATATAGATAAGAGAAAAAAAGGGGAGAATAATTCTGTTATTTGAGGTAAAATCTTTCCAAATGTAATTGAACCTACTTAGATTGAGAAATTAGACTATTTATGTAGATCAGAAGAAAATGTGGAAAAAAACTTTAGTATGTTGTGTCTCAATAACATTACTTCTATTATACATTAAAATGGAAATGTTGGAAGTGCATGTCTGTAATGCCAGCACTCAGGAGGCTGAGGCAGGATGATTGTTGGGAGCTCAAGACCAGCCTGAACTTCACAGGAAGACCCTGTCTCAAAAAGACAACAACAACCAAAAAGAAATGTTTAGGTACTTAAAATATGTATCTAGAACTTACTAAGCTCACTTAACTAGAGATGTAAAATTTATAGTCATCACCATGCAGATGTCAGTTAAAGATTTTAGTGTAGATAATGTTTACTGAAAAGTCACACAGATAGAGTAGAGGTGCATGAAAACTAAGCCCCTCTTTCGAGATGAAAAGGTACAGCACGTGGTGCATCAGTTACTACACTATTATTTAACTTTTGACTGCTTATATTTTCTCATTGAGAGAAAAGCAAATAGCATAACAAGAAAGGGCACTAAAGGCTTAGAAAGACTTAAAATATATGAAATATTTGAGTGTAGGTTTATGACTAAGGAAATATAACAAGATTGACAGTCAACATTCACATCTACCTTAGTTTTAGGAATTAATTTAAAGCCAGAATGATTGTGTATTTTCAATTTACCTTTTATAATTATAATCAATAAATAAAAGAGCAATCTGTATTTCATCACTATTATTTTTCCCTATATGTTTTAATGAATGTGAGGGATAAAAGAGTTACTAATATTTCTAATTACACTGATGATTACTTACTGCTAGAAGTAAGAAAATGAGGGAAAAGGGCAGAAATAGTAAGTTCTATGGACTTGACATCTTGCTAGAACTGAAAATTGTTAAATGAGATACTTTAGTGAGGGATTTAGAAAGTCACAACACAATGTTTTGAATGTCAGATATTTACAACTCAAATGTAGAAGAGTTTATAGTTCTCAAAATTTTCTGATATCTAAGCATGGAATTAAATTTCTGAGTAGATCAAAAAGAAAATAGTTTTGAAAAGAAGATAACTTAGACATAGAAAATTAGAATAGTGCTTGGAATTACCGCAAGAAGAGAATATTTCTATAATAATGGCAAGATAAATGGTTGGGATAGAAATGTGATTGATGTCCTAAATCTTTCAATGAAAGCCATGGAACATGGTGTGAGGAACCTTGTAGAATATTTAGATGCTCAAGGTGGGAAGATGAGAGAACACGCAATTAAGAGAAAACATTGAAATATGAATAGGGAAGAGAAAGGACTCACATTTGATTTCTGGATTATTATATGCAAAGTGTAAGGGGAAAACAAGAACAGGGACCATTTCTAAAGATTGCAAATCATATAATAGCTTTAAATGAAAATCAGGTTTTATGTAGAGAAAAAAAATAAAAATAACATAAAGAATACTTCAGGGCTATAAAATTCTGGTTCTAAATGAACCCAAGAAGGGCAAGTGCAAAGCTTCATGTTGATATTTTAGGATAGAAGATTGAGCTAAATGAGAAATATGTAAAGCTATATAGTGACAGCAGCAGTCTGAGCCTTGAGTGTCTGTGAGAGCTGAGACAGAAAATGGAAGGTGCAGACTGACGGTGTCTGAGACGCACGTAGGTCCCAACACGGAGTGGTTTTTTTCTTGACCTTACTGTGTCAGTTGCTGTTTAATAAGGAGGAGTTTGAGTTAGGAGGAAAGAGGAAGGCTCTTTCTGGGAGTTCAAATTGTGGCTGCTGTTTACAATAAAAAATAAAATGAAAATCATTGCAATTTGAATACTATTTGAAAATAATTAATGACGTTATTACAAGGTAGGGCAGCCAGGGGCTGGGGATATAGCTCAGTGGAATAAGTGCTTGCCTAGCAAGCGCAGAGTCCTAAGTTCAATCCCCAGTACCGCCAAAAAAAAAAAAAAAAAAAAAAAAAACGAGGTAAGGCAGCCATATGTTCACAATTAATGTGAAACTGATGTAACATATTTTTGCTTTTTTAGTCTTATAACGTTCCTCCACAGTAGAGACCTACACATTTCCTTTAGTCTCCCTACTCATCATTTTTTACAACTCTTACTGCGTTTCCTTAGCTCTTGCCCTCCTAAAGGTACCACCTCCATTAAAAGGCCAATGTAAGATATAAGTTAGAAGAAATTTTTCATTTTTTGGAAGGTAATATTTTACCAATGAAGTCATGAGAACAAAACGTAGTTCTACATATGTTATAAATACACAATAACTGAAAGTCCTACATTACTTATGGAAAGGATAAAGTAGATTGAATATGAATTTGGATTGAAAGAAACAATTTTTGTTGTTGGGTTTGAAAGATAGACCAAGGTAGGCTTTACACTGTATTTGACATTTGGAAATTTTAAAGATACAGGGAAATAAATGAGAGGGACATGAGTAATTTCTCCAACTCTGCTGCAATTAAATATTTTTGTAGAAGAACATTGTATATAACTTTGTCTTCAAGAAACCAATTTACAGAAAATAGCCATTTAGAATTTATCTCTTGATGACTTTGCTAATTTAAAAGCTAGCACATGTAAATAACTTATATGGTGAGTCCCTTTCCAACATGCTGTTACAGATAATTCTGTAATATTACACCAGACTAGAAAAGTGGGAAATAAAGTAATTTTCCCCTGTCTCTACACTCAGGGCCACATAGGCTATTGCAACGTTGGGCAATGTTGGGCACAAAGGAAAAAATGACACTACTATATATTTACACCCTGAAGTTCCTCAAGCCCACTCTGTGTCCCTTACATTTTATTTCAGTGCTGAGGAAACTAAGGTTCAGCAGCACTAAGTCCTTCATCTAAGTAGGCACCATATTCAGTGCTCAACAGCATGATGATTATAAAAGTTAAGTTTATTTGGGAGCTTCCCACGTGCTAGGGATGGGCATTCATATAGCAGCGACCATTTAGAAGTTCAGTGTAACTTTTATTACACTACACTAAAACATAAAATAAATTTATGTAACTTTTAATTAATTTAAAATTATTACCATTTATTAAATATTTAGAAGCGTCTCTAAAATATCAAAATCTTAAGGAGGACAAGATCAGGAGTATCTTTCTCTTTAAATGTAAAATATATTATTATATATAAGAACATTTGCTTTTTAAAGCTTAGTATAGAATACTATATATTTTTAAAAGTCAATATAAAGGCCAAATTACATATTAAATAACTTTAAGATTTTGTTGAGCTTGTAGGGTAGCTTTGGGGCTAGGGAGATTAAATAATTCCTGGAAGATTCCTTCTTCCCAATAATAAATCACTTTGGGGAGAAATGAAAAACTACATATAACTGTCTTATATCACAGTGTCTCTTGAAAAATAATTTCACCACTTAAACGCTGAAACTGAATTGGATTCTTTAACCTATCTGCGTTAAATTGTTTTAGTTTCAACCACATCTAATTTACACAAGTTTCTTTTATCTTTGCTAAGCAGTAGCCCACTAACACAGCCCCGAATCAATGCAAGTGTCCTTTACTATCTTATAGTGCAATTTATAATTCACTCAGTTTGCTAAAGAATATTTCTGCATAAAACGTTAACTGCCATCTACTTTCTCAACTACTCAATGTTCGAAAATTCAGCAACCTGAAAATAGGACAGCTGTAATAATTGCCTCTAACTGAACTGCAGACTAAATAAGCACTAAAAATCAAGTCAAAATTTATTTAGTAGGACATGAAGGCAAATAATTGCTGAAAACTTCTCATTGATAGTACGAATTTAATGACCTACATTTATAGCAGAGAAAACTCTTTTATTTTGCATTAATAATGACATAGTAATTAATAGATTTCAATGTGGAATTTGTACATAAATCAGGGAATATTACACAGCTACTGTAATCAAAGTTACATGTTTTTTTCTTGTCTGAGACAGGGTCTTGCTATGCAGTTAAGGCTGGCCTGTAGCTCACTTTGCAGCCCAGGCTGGTCTGGAATTTGTAATAATCCTCCTGTCTCAGCCTCCCAAGTGCTGGGATTACAGGCATGTGCCATCATGCCCTGCTAAAGATACAATTTTAAAGGAAATATCCTAAGGAAATTTTGGCAGAGTGACTCCTGTTGATGAAAGATCTTCTATCTCATTATAATATATATTTTTTAAAAATTATGTTTTACTTTGTTGCTTTCAAATTTGTCACTTTATACGTTTTCTGGAAACATACTCTTTCTTCTTCATGTTCCAGAATTTATTGACATAGAAACAATATTTGTTTTAATATTTTTAAAATGCTGACCACAGGTCTAATTGTTTTGCCTCCATTCTTTATATAAATTTTCATTGTTTCCTGTGGCTTTTGTTTCTTTTTACATAAAGATATATAGTGCCTTACACATTTTTATTTATTGCAAACAATGAACATTTCTTTAAATCATTCTTCATATGTTGTTTTTTACCATTTGTTTTCCTTTTTATATTCACACTATTGCTTATGTTTCTTTTGGTCAATGCGTAGTCCACTTAAAAGTCATTATTTAATTTTTAAAATTTTATTTATAATAGACACATAATAATTGTACATGTGTATGTGATTCAGTGAGATGTAGTAACATGCACATAATACATACATGTAATGTATGACTGAGAGTAATTTATATAATGTATAAATCACAGTCATGATTAAATATTTCAATGTTTTGTCATAACTTCATTTTTATAAGCCAAAGTGAAGTTTAAAGAAGTGCATTGTGTCATACAGTTTGCTTTCCAAATATTTTAATAGCTCTTACATTTTAAGAATTCTGTAATTTTTCTTATTTCCTTATTTAATCACAAGTACTTTTTATGCTACACTTAAATCTTGAGATATGCTTTTAAAATACTAATTTATTTCTGATTTAATTGGACTTAATGCCAGAGACCATAAAATTCATACAGTGACATTTGGCTTTTATTGAGGTTTCTCTCAGTACAAATACACATTCTACATTTAAAGATATTCTATTTATAATTCAAATATTGTGGGGATTTATTTTTAAATATTTTTAAACTTTTATTTTTTGTTCCATTAGATTTACATAATACTATATGCATGCCTCTTTTAAAATACTGTCCTGTGACACAACTATGAAAAAAATCATTTCTCATAAATAAAAATATACTTTAAGAAAATCTCTTAGAAATAGATGCCAATGTCTCACGATACACGTCACAAAGGTGTCCGGGACAGGCCCATGCCTCTTACCTGGGCGGGACAGGAAGGGTTGCGTCTGTCCTCTCTTCCTCACTGTTTCTGTTTCCATCTCTGCCTTTGTTTTTGTCTCTTCTGTTCTAAAAAGCAAGAAAAATATGAAATTATGAAACCAAAGCCATGTCCGAATCTACTCACATATTATTCACTAAAGAAAATTCTGAGATATGAAAATGAATGCACATGTATCTAGAAAAAATAATTGAGAACCAAAGTTAATAGTCACCTCAGTACATGTCTGGTGGCCCGTCCTCTTCTTTCAAGGCAAGCTAAGAGGAATAAACTATGAGGACTTTGGAGACTTAATAGTTGGAAATATACTTTCAGTGTTTATTTTCCTTAGTCCTAGTACAGTTGGGCATTACTCACATGTAATAATAAATTACAGAAATTTAACAACTTGAATGTATTTCATACACTTTACAGTAGGGTCTGTGTTATTCAGAAGACACTAAGTCCTACAAAAGCTTACTCAATTTTCTACTGTCTCCACTGTGTAAGGACAAGCAGAAGTACAGGCCCTGGGCCACCCAGCTGGGGATGACAGCCTATTTTTGGTAATAGTCTTCTACCCAAATATACTGACTCTTGTAAATTTTATAAGTCTTTCTAGTACAGAGCTCAGTCACCAACTCTTACTACAAACCATCCAGTTGTCCTGTACCTGGTTACCACAGTTTCCAACACACACTCAAAATCCAGGTTTACAGCTAGTCACAGAGAAAAAGGATATCCCCCAAAGTCATGTGATTTCATTTATGCTTATGCTTGACAATCACGCTTGGAATGTGATATTTGAAGGGGAGAGCCATTGGTCTAGATTTATTCACAACATCTAAAATATTTTTTGCAAATAAGAATATATAATGCTAAAACCAATAGTCAGAAAAACAGTAAATAGTTTCTGCACAAATTCAGTCTTTTAAATTGTTTTGAAAAATATTTACCACAGTACAGTAAAACCACTTCACTAAATATATCTTGTTTACAGAAATATTCACTAGCCACCTAATTACATTGTATATAATATAATAAACCTTACTATCAAAATCCACTTTTGAAATTCAAAAGGACTTAATTTTAATTAGCAAAGTTTGCCCTGTAAAAACGCATCATACTAATGTGACAAATAGCTAATATTGAAACTACAGTGATGGGGAAATTGAAAACCATGATTCCTTATGAATATTTTAAATTATGAGATTATGATATAAAAAGAGAATTAGTATTATTTCTCCTATACATATAATTATCTTTTGTCTTCAACTGCCAAATAGTGGAAGATACAAAATTATACTTTATTCTGCTACTTATGGCACTCACTATTTAGATGAATCTTAGGTATGTTTTTCTCCTTTTGTTGTTTTTAAAAGAAATTATTCACACTTACTTGACATGTTTTTGAGCATCATGAATTACCCAGTACCTAAAAAGATTGTTCAGAAAATGATAATTCTCTTGTTGAATTAAATATTTATATATTATTTAAATTGATTCCAATGAATTTTAAGTGGAATGTTAGTTGAAATTGAAATAAGAAGATACAGATATTTCATATTTCTTATTTGAAATTACTTTCTATTTATAAACTACAATTTTAGCAGCTATTTGGAATTTGAGCTTTTAAATTTATAATTTCATATTTTAAATGCTGAAGAAGTAATTTATGCTGAATAAAATACCTCATGCATAATGTTTCTCAATGTATCTTCATTCAGAATATTAAGGGGTTTAATAGGGCATATAGTTCTGTCTTAAAAATAATGCCATTGGATTTCTTATCCATTATTATTGTAACTTTAAAAAAAATACTTTTGAACCTTCCATAATTAACTATCCCATTGCATAGTATAAACAGCAGCTTTCCTAGAAACAAGTCATTACTCATGTTTTTAAATATATTCAAATGTTAGTCATCATGTAACACTTCAAGATCTGTCATAGATAAACATAAATTGTAACAAGTTTTATTTGCATGTACATGTACCTAAATGCATCAGTGAATAACCAATGCTTATTTCCCTCTGCATATAGATCTGTGTTCAATATTATCTATCTATCTATCTATCTATCTATATATATATATATATATTCATCTTTGTCAGAATATATAAGTTAAAAAAAAGAAAAGCTAAGGTTTCAGAGAAATAGCCACTTTAATCATTATGGCAAAGAAATTCCTTTTTCTATCTAAGCTGAGAAATATTTCCTTGCTCTTTTCAAATGGCCAGAAGTTTCTTAAGACTATCTACTTGTCATGAACCCTAATTTAGTAGCTTTGAAGCACTAGGAGGAAAGAGAGTAAAGGGAACAGAAGGAAGATTAAGGACTTGCTGATTAAATTCCGAGCTGTGTAGAGGACAGTGGCTATAAACTGTGAGACCCTGAGATGTGAGGCTACAGACATAAGAAGGACAAAGATTCTCTCCACCTTTCCGCACTTAGGAGTTTTCAAAGTTTTTTGTTGTTGTTGTTGTGTTTTGTTTGTCTTGGCTTATTGTCCTCCAAGAAAGGACCAGGAGATGGTGCAGCCGCCTCATAATATCTTTGTGATTAGTCTCCCATTCTCTGAGAGGAATATTGTATGTAATTGAGTCTTCCATAACCTAAATAACATGTAAAGCAAAAGCAGCTTTTAGACAATTTTCTTAAGCATCTCCTTTCCTGTTGCCACTTTCAAAATATTTGCCAGCTTTGTGCCTCTGCTACAATCTGCACGAGAAAGGGCAGCGGCAGGCTGCCTGGGAGTGAAACTGAAACGGCTTAACTCTGCTCTTTGAACTTTTCATTAAAGTGCATATCTTTGTTCATTTATCCTAATTAAGCAAACTGTGTTGTTTCCATCCAGTACGGCTTAGGCTCAAAGGCTTCCACAGTCTAAACTGCCCTACATGCTACTTAACTAAATGCTCTTTCCTAGAGAATGCAAACTTTTCTAGAGACTGATGCGGCCACCTCAGGAGAATAGAAGCTTTGAATCCACACAGGAGGCCATCACAGTTAAGCAACAGACCACTGCCATGTAGGAGTGTGTGCCTTCAAGAAACATAAAAAAGTAACTTTCACCCCTTAACTATTGTCTTCCCTTTTTATTTTACTCAAGGGTTGTTTAACTGCAGTAGTTTAAATATTATATAATAAATCTAATTTTTTCATTGCACAAAAATTGCTAGCTCTCAGAAGTGACTCTGAGCAGTATTTTCCTTGAGAGCTCTTCAGACGCAAAAGCAACTCAGAGTGACGTACATAAGTCTGTGTCTTCATAACTTCACGATGGTTCCCAGGATGGTACAGCCATACTTGACTCTTCAGAATTATGATCTTTCCAATTGTGTTTAACTGACACATACAAACGATCATTAAAATTTCATAAAGCATCTAATTAAAATTTAGAAATTGATAAGTAACAGAAAACATAGTAATAACTGGTTGAGTGATAATTAGGTACTCAATCTAACATGACGCAGAGGAGAGAGATATAAACAGCAAGAGATAAAAGTTTAGCCCGGTCCGCGGATGCCAAATTCCAACTGATCGTGTTGCTCTCCGCGGCCTGAGCATTAAAGGGTCGGCTGGATAAGCCGCAGCGAGAAGTGGGTGGATCCTGAGAGCTGGGCGCCCGAGGCGATTGGCACTGCGCTTGGGCCGCAGCTCGGCTGAATCCGTGTACAACCGAGAGAGTGATTGTGGTGGGACGGACCCTCCCAGCTCCTGAACCCGATCGGCTCAGAGGTAGCTGTAACCAGGATTTGTTGGAGGCGGTGGAGCAGAGTAAACTCAGAGAACGCGATCCTCAGGCAGACTGCGCCAATCTGGGCAGCGGTCCGGGATCCCGCTCAGAGCCCCGCCCCTGCAGCCGGCGCCGCGGGAACTGTGGCAGCTGTGGTCGGCGGCTCCTGCGAGAAAGCCGAGGAGGCAGAAAAGCGCCAGGGAGCGCCAGGATCTCCTGCCGGCATGAATCTCAGAACGGGAGAGCCTAGTGAACACCGCAGCAGGATTTCTGAGTCGGGAAGAAGCTCGACCCAGGGAGATACATCTGAGCAGCATTCCTGACTGCACGATCCCCGGGTGAGTTGATTGGGTGCACTGAACGGTTTTGTCTGAGTCGGGAAGAAGCTCCGCCCAGCGAGGGACATCCGAGTAGCTTTACTGACTGCAGGATCCCCGGGTCGGAAGAGCTGGCTGGGTGCCCCGACGGGATTTGTGAGGGGGGAGGAGCTCCACCCAGGGAGGAACACCTGAGTGGCCCCCCTGCCTGCAAGGTTCCTGGGGCGGCAAGCTGTTTATAAGCCCCGGCCAGATCTCGGGGTAGGGAGTAGAAGCGGAAATCTCAGCAGACAGCTTAAGGGACATTCTCCCAAAGACAAGGAATCACTGGAGCAGCCTCTGCAGCAGACCTTTGCCTGCTGAACTGCCTGGGGAATTTATAGCTCCACATTTTGAATCTGATAACCAAAAATGGGAAAACAGAGGAACAAAACGCAGTTTCAAAACTCAACCCCACCCAGAACAAGTTTTGAATGCGAGGATACAGTGGAACCAGGAGGCCACATACCTGCAAGTTATGAAACGATTGCATCTGAAATGAAACAACTCCAACAGGCCATAAAAGAGCTTAAAGCAGAAATAAGCCACATACCCACAATGATTTCTCAGACAAAAAACGAGCTGAAAACAATGATGGAAGAAATGTTCCGTACACACAGAGAAGAATTAGATAAAAGACTAGAAGAAAATAGGAAACATTACAAGAGCAATTTAGGAATGAATTACCAAGAATGAAACAGGTCCAAAGAGAATGCCAGAATTGGAAAACTTACACTGAAAGCTTGCAAAACTGCTTAAATGAAACCGATGATAGAATTTCAGAACTTGAAGACAGCATGGCAGCTTATGAGTGTGAAAGGAAGAATCTCATAATATCATCAAAGACACAAGAACAGTCAATCCAACAGCTCCAAGATGAGGCAAAACATAACAATATTCGAGTTATAGGAGTGTGTGAAACAGCAGGAGACCACACAAACGATATAAAAAGAATATTTGCTGAAATAGCAGCACAAAATTTCCCAAACAAGATAAAAGATACTGAAGTTCAGTTAATCGAGGCATATAGAACCCCAATGATCCATAACCCAAAGAAAAACACACACAGGCATATAATAGTCAAGATCTCAGATATCCAGCAAAAGAACACAATATTAAAAGCTGCTAGACAAATGAAACAGATCACCTATAAAGGAAAGCCCATCAGAATCACAGCAGACTTCTCAACGGAAACCATGAAATCAAGAAGAGCTTGGAGCAAGATATTACAGATTCTGAGACAAAACAACTTCCAACCCAAACTGATGTATCTTGCAAAACTATCCCTCAAATTCAATGGAGAAATAAAATATTTCCACGACAAAGAACAACTGAAGAACTTCATGAGTGCCAAACCAGCATTGCAAACAGCCCTAAACAATATTCTAGACAGAGAAAAAAGAGACCACAATTCCAAGAACAACAATAGAAATAACTCCCTAAACAGAACAAGCAAGTATACAGTCAGCAAAAGAAGAAAAACATCAAGTAAATAACATGACTAGAATAAGCCAACATATAACCATGATAACCATTAATGTAAATGGCCTCAACTCAAAAGTCAAAAGGAAAAGATTGAAAGAGTGGATTAAGGAACAAAATCCAATGATATGCTGTATACAGGAAGCACATTTTACTCAAAAGGAAATCCACAGGTTGAAAGTTAAAGGTTGGAAAACAATTCTCAATGCAACAGGTACCCAGAAAAAAATCAGGGGTAGCTATTATGGTTGCAAACAATGTAAACTTCAAACCAAAAACAATCAAAAGAGATAAAGAAGGCCACTACATACTAGTTAGGGGAAAGCGGCAAGACGAAGAGGTAACAATCCTAAACATTTATGCACCAAACCATGAAGCACCTAACTTTACAAGTCAAATCTTAACAGACGTAAAAATTCAAATAACTAATAACACTATTGTAATAGGGGACCTAAACACCCCTCTGACGCAGAGACAGGTCAACCAGACAGAAACTCAGCAAAGAAATAACAGACCTGAACCAAAAGTGTGAACAAATGGACTTAGTAGATGTACAGAGTATTCCACCCCGCAACATCAGAATACACATTTTTCTCAGCTGCACATGGGTCTCTCTCCAAAATAGACCACATTCTAGCCCATAGAGCATATCTACCTAAATGCAAAAGAATTGAAATTATCCCATGCATATTATCAGAACACAGTGCAATAAAATTGGAAATTAATGACAAAGAGAACTCCAAAAACCACATAAACACGTGGATATAACACAACAACCTAATGAATAACCAGTGGGTCACACAAGAAGTTAAAGAAGAAATTAAAAATTACCTACAAATAAATGAAAACACAAGTACAACCTACCAGAATCTGTGGGATGCAATGAAAGCAGTCCTCAGAGGGAAATTTATAGCAATGAAATCATATACAAAGAAAATAGAAAGAGAGCAAATAAATAACCTAATGATACACCTCAAACTCTTAGAAAAAGAGCAACAAGCCAAACCAAGAGCCCAAAGAAGGGAGGAAATTATAAAACTCAGAGCAGAAATTAATGCAATTGAGATGAAGAAAACTCTACAAAAAATAAGTGAATCAAAGAGCTGTGTCTTCGAAAGAATAAATAAAATTGATAAACCCCTAGCCAACCTTATCAAAAAAAAGAAGGGAAAGATCTCAAATTCATGCAATAAGGAATGAAAAGGATGAAGTCACTACAGATCCCACAGAAATCCAAAAGATCGTTAATACCTACTTTGAAAATCTTTACACCCATAGGATAGAAAATACAGAAGAAATGGACAAATTCCTAAAAAGGTACAAATTGCCAAAATTGAATCCGGAAGATGTAAAAATCCTGAACAACCCAATATCAATTAATGAGATTGAAAACATCATTAAAAACTTACCAACAAAGAAAAGCCCAGGCCCTCATGGGTTCACAGCAGAATTCTATAAAACATTTAGAGAACATCTAATGCCAACACTCCTCAAACTCTTCAATGAAATCGAAAAGGAAGCAACTTTCCCCAACACATTTCTGGAGGCAAGTATTATACTGATACCAAAACCAGAGAGAGACCCAACCAAAAAAGAGAGCTACAGGCCAATCTCTCTAATGAACATAGATGCAAAGATACTCAACAAAATACTGGCAAATAGATTTCAGCGAATCATAAGGAAAATCATACACCACAACCAGGTAGGATTCATTCCAGGAATGCAGGGATGGTTCAATATTCGCAAATCAATTAATGTAATACACTATATTAATACAGTCAAAGACAAAGACCACATGATCATCTCAATAGGTGCAGAGAAGGCTTTTGATAATGTCCAATATTATTCATGTTAAAAACCTTAGAAAAAATAGGAATAGATGGCCTATACCTCAATCTGATCAAAGCCATCTACAACAAACCAACAGCCAACATCATACTAAATGGACATAAACTGAAAACTTTCACTTTAAAGTCAGGAACAAGACAAGGATGTCCATTGTCACCACTCCTATTCAACATAGATTTGGAAGTATTAGCCAGAGCAATCAGACAAGAGAGAGAAATAAAAGGAATAAGGAGAGGAAAGGAAGAAGTCAAACTATCACTATTTGCAGATGACATGATACTATACGTGGAGGACCCCAAAAACTCCACAAGAAATCTCCTGGAATTAATGAACAAATTCAGCAGCGTAGCCGGATTCAAAGTCAACACCCAAAAATCAATAGCAATCTTACACATGAACAACAAACAGACTGAGAGAGAAATTGAGGAAACCATATCCTTTACAATAGCAACAAAGAAATTGAAATACTTAGGAATCAATCTAACAAAGAATGTGAAAGATTTATTCAGTGAAAACTACAGTACTCTGAAAAAGGAGATGGAAGAGGATTTCAATAAATGGAAAAACATACCGTGCTCATGGTTAGGAAGAACTAACATTGTAAAAATGGCCATACTACCAAAACTGTTGTACAGATTCAATGCAATTCCCATTAAACTACCGTTAGCATACCTCACAGATCTAGAGAAAATATGCCTGAAATTCATCTGGAACCAGAAGAGACCCAGAATAGCAAAAGCAATCCTGGGCAATAAGGACAGGTCAGGTGGAATAACAATTCCTGATCTGAAATTATACTACAAAGCTACTGTAATAAAATCATCCTGGTACTGGCTAAAAAACAGACCTGAGGATCAATGGAACAGACTGGAAGATGCAACCGTAACAAAAAACCCACTCAGCTACCTAATATTTGACAAAGGGGTCAATCAAACCCACTGGAAAAAAGAAGGCCTGTTTAATAAATAGTGCTGGAAAAACTGGCTTGCCTCTTTCTGAAAACTGAAAATAGTCCCCAGTCTATCACCATGCACCAAACTCAGGTCAGAATGTATCATAGACCTCAACATTAAAATAGAAACTCTAAATCTATTGGAAGACAATTAGGTAAAAATCTAGAATACATAGGAGTAGGCAGAGAGTTCATGAACAAAAATGAAACTGCAAGGGAAACACTTCAAAGAATCAATATTTGGGACCGCATTCTACTGAAAAATTTTTGTACATGTAAAGAAATCACCAGCAAAGTAGAAAGAAAACCCACAAATTGGGAAAAAATCCTAGCTGGCTGTCCCTCAGACAAAGGTCTTCTATCTAGAACATAGAAAGAATTAAAGAACATGTACCTGTCCAAATTCAAAGACCCAATCCAGAAATGGGCATCTGAGATGAATACACACTTCTCAGACAAAGAAATACAAATGTCATATAAATAAATGAGAAAATGTTCCACACCCTTAGTCATTCGAGAAATGCAAATAAAAACAACATCGAGATTTCATGTCACCCCAGTAAGACTGGCCAGTATGAAAAAGTCATCCAATAACAAATGCTGGCGAGGATGTGGAGAAATAGGGACTCTATTACACTGCTGGTGGGAATGCAGACTGGTGCAACCACTGTGGAGAGCCGTTTGGAGATTTCTCAGCAAACTAGGTCTAGAGGTTCCATTCAAACCAGCTATTCCTCTTGTGGGTATTTTCCCAGATCTGAAAACATCATGTCACTCTGATATATGTGTACCCATGTTTATAGCAGCACAATTTGTAATAGCTAAAATATGGAAGCCACCCAAGTGTCCATCCACAGAAGACTGGATTAAAAAATTGTGGCATTTTTATATAATGGAATATTATTCAACTATAAAGAAAGACAGTTTGGGGGACTTTGTAGGCAAGTAGTCAAAACTGGAGTCCATACTCATAAGTGAAATAAATCAGCGGTACATGTGCAGGCAACGTATTGTATCACAGGTGTAAAAACCTGAGGGCGGGAATATAAACTAAGAGACATGAAGGAAATCTGTTCAAAAACGAAGAACAGATGGGACCAGGGAAAGGAGAAAAGAAAGAGACAGAAATGTATGTATGTATATATGAATATACATATATGCAGGAGGGCTAACATGGTTCTACTATTGTATTATATCACTTAATGCTAAGGAATAATTGATGACGGGTTATTTGATCAATCTTGTATGTCTGTATGTGTTATCCTGAACACACACCTGGAAGATATCAATATGCAAAGCAGCAACTATTGGTGGTTTTTTTCTTTTTTTGTCTTTGTTTTTTTGTTTTTTGTGTTTTTCTGTTGTTGAGAGGATTAATTGTCCGACCAATTTTGCATGTCTGTATCTGGGTTCATATATATACACTTCAAAGATATCAATAGGTAAAGCAACAACCACTGTTGAGTCCATGTCACCTTGTCTGTAGATCAGTTTTGATTGTACTATTTTTTATGCTAATTTGTGTCTGTTTGTTAATATGTTTTTGTGCTTTTATTTAAAAAAATAAAAAAGTTTAATGCGGGCATGGAGGGATTCAGCATCCAGACAGCTGTGCTGGCTCTCTGAAGACAAAGGACAGGGTTGGAGCTTATATGCACTCCGAGGGGAGGGGGCACAGGTTAGCTGACGTAGGCTGCTCAGTATACCTTGCTGAAGGGCGATTGGATCATTGTTGGCCTGCGTGGGCTTTGGCAAAGGCAGCTGGGCAGAAGAAACTACAGGAGTCTCTGGGAAGAAGGATCTAGGCACCATTATAACTCAGCACTGGACTGTTGCCTTGAGCACTGGGCAGGTCTTGGGTGGGAAACCTATCAATAACAAGTAATCATAACAGCAAGTAGCATCATGGTGCTTTCTCTTTGTGTTACTTTCCTATGTAATGTACAATCCAGCTATCTTTGCATAAACTAGAGAACATCTATCTGGCTGTATGTCTATATATCTATTTATCTTACTCTTTTAGATTTTTAATGAAATCAGAAAAAAATGATTGAAAAAAGCTAATTCATTTTCTAAAAGCATCATATAGCTCATCAAAATACCATGTTTGAGATTTAAACAAGCAAAACTATAAGTTTAAAAAATGTTAAATTCTGCATTTATTTTTATGAGAATATCTTAAATCACTACACTGTAGATTGTCAAAGATGATGGTTGCTTAAACACACAGGAAAGCTACAATTAGATATGCCTGTTATGTTCTATATGTCAGCCCATAACTGATTAAATTTACTTAAAATTTGCATGGACATCCCACGGCAGTGCAGAGGGCACAAGAGGACACCAGGACACAGAGCTGTCATCACACACAGCTTCAGCCACTTTCTTGTCACACACAGTCCTCTTGGGCCAGGAGAAAGAGCTCATCCTGACGAGGACACAAACCCTCACTACGTGGCTAACATGTACTGAGAAACACTTCAGATACACTTTGGCCACTTTATCACTGGGTACTATGAGAGATGAGAGTTGCTTGTGCCCTTTTTCATCTCCTATTCCCTTTCAAAGATTTTTTACAGCAAAGTTCTTCATGGCTCATTTTTTTTTTTATCACAGTTATTCTCAGTATGTCGTGTTCTTGAGGAAATTTTGTGTCCTTTACAGCACTCTGCCAATCTGTTTCACATTATTTAATCTGAACAACTACCCTAGTTTCTGTTTTACTATACTCTAGAGTTAGAATTCTATTCCTAAAGAAACAATTCTGTGTCCTTATTTGTCTTCTGAATATTTGTAGTGGAAACATGGTATCTCATTAATAATTTCTTCTTATAGTCTTCTCTAATGGGTAAGACCATAAGGCAAGATTTAGAAGTTTTCAACAAAATAATTTTTTGTTAAGAAGCATACAGAAACATTCTCATTACTAAATATTCTACATCTATCTACAAATATATATATATATATATTTTTTTTATTGCAATTTATGTGTGTGTATCTCTGTACATGTGTGGTGCTAAGCATTGAAGCCCGGGCCTAATTCACAGTAGGCATGTGCTCTAACATGGACCTATATCCTGAGGCCAGCACCCATATGTTCTAAAAACTAATTTATTTGTGCATTCCTCAGAAATAATTTCAATATTCGATTGTTATGTAATTTATGATAACTCCAATAGAATTACCTATTATTATCTCTTTTCTGCATTTTTATATCACCATTCACGAATTGTTATTACTAACTGTGTAACTAATCAATGAACAAAGATAATACTTGACTAGATTAACACTATGATCACATTTATTTGTTCTATGCACATGTGGTAATAATTTGCAACAAATTTAATTGAGCTGATGAGGGAAAGGAGAAAAGAAAGAAAGAAGGGACTATATATATACATATATATATATATACACACATATAGAGAGAGACAGAGACATATATATGTATATGTACACAAGATAGCTAACAATTGTAGTACTAATTTTTGTTGTTTTATTGAAAGGAACAGTTAATGCTTAATTTTTTGATCAGTTTTGCATGCTTATATCTGGTAATCTAAACAACTACTTTGAAGATAACAATATGCAATATAACAACCATTGCTAATTTCCTATCATCTTGTTTTGAAATTATGTATCATTTTTAATTTGTGTAATTTGTTCTCTTTAAAATAAAAAAAAAATGTCCGGCTCTGAAACACAGAGTTCCCTTCTTTGTTTCTATCTCTTTGTGTAGCACTCAAAGTATCCTGAGTACAGACTTTGAAAATTATGTTTAAATATTACAATCACTGTTGGTCTTGCTTATAAAAGAAGCTGTGACTGAAAATCACTTCAGAAGTAGCCAAAGCTGTGATTTAGACTATACCCACAGATACACATACAACCACAAACACAATTACTTCAGTGTTAATAGTAACAAATCATTACAAAAATCTGTGATTTTGAACAGTTATCATTCGATGATTGCTAGAATGCGTGGATCTGTGAATACAGCAGAGTGCGGTGGGCGGCTCGGCCTCACCTCCCACGCGCCTCACCGAGCTGACCCTCTGGTGTTCATTTGGCACCTCGCCCCGGGCTGGGCTTCCAAGGAGGTTTTGCTCACACATCTGGCACACTGGTGTGAAGACTCGAAGACTGCGTTCAGTAAGGCTGCTGCTGTACTCTCGAGTTCTTGTAGCGTCTCCAAAAAGTCTCACTAACCCCATATCTAAACTTCTAGCAGTTCTGGTGGGAAAATTTGCATTCAGCGAGAGAGGAAGTTAGTACTGTCTGTGTGCACACCTGGGGACTGCCACAGAATCACTTCTGCTCTCCAGTATTGATAAAGTGGGCCCAGTGCCAGCTCGGTTGGAAAGGAGGTAAACACCCCGCTCCTTCTGTCTGATATTAAATTACTAGAGCCTGCCACTCTTAGTGGCTGATGACTGTAATCCTTGTACACTGGGAGGCTGAGGCAGAAGGACTGCAAGTCTGAGCCCACCTTGAGAAAATTATTGAAACCCTGTCATAATAATAATAATAATAATAATGATAATATGACTGGGGAGATAATTCATTGTGAAGACTCTTGATTCTATCACTAGTACAGAAATAAAATTTGGATTCAACTTTCATGTACCAAAATAAACCACAGGCTAAATATCACATTTGCCATGAAATATAGTTTATATTTTTGATTCCATAAACTTCTGCTTTGTTTTTAATCAAAAGAGTCTGAATATGGAATGTCTATGACTGCATATCAAATTAAATGCTTTTCTAAATTATATTACATATCTTTATTACCTAAAGGATGGCTTGTCATTATAGATGTTATTTGATGTTTAATTTTTCAAAGCATGAATTATTAGAATATTAACTTTACATATAGTTGCAAGAAAATCATCAAATTATTCAATTTTTAAAATGTAATTTTAAGTTAATTTTGTGCATATGCTTTAATAAATTCAAAATCTTATAACTCGTTGGTAAATGCACAATATATTTTAGCTTAACCATAATGATGTTTAACCTTGTATTATTTTTAAAACCTTCCTGAGGTCTTTAGTGAAATCATATATAATAGCTTCAGAATATAGCTGTATCCTTCTTCCTCTAATTTTCTAAAGGAAGGAAATTATTTGGTTATCAACCAAAAGCAATGAAAGCTTCTGTAAATCACTTCAATTTATAGGCATCTGTTGACATTATAAAGCAAAAATATCTGCTAACAGCAGACCAGAACAACTTTATTCTGAGAAGCAAAATTAACATGCAGACCAATAAATGGAAATTTTAGTTACAATTCATTAATATGTTGTTAAGCAATTTTTTTTTTCAGAACTATCCATGTACAAGAGAGACAGCATCGGCTCCTGACAGCTGTCCCCTGTATGCTTTCTGTAAACAGAAAATGAAGCAGCACCCCACTCATTCTCTCCGGAAAGACAGCTTTCAGAGCTTTATGCAAATAGCATGACCCTCTCGCTGTGGCACATTCTTCAAAAAGACACCTACCTTCAAAAGTGACAGCAAGTAATAATGTGACAAACGAGCATGCAGCCTGCACATGTGCCACATATTTCACCTAGAATCCTTGGATGTGATAAAATTAACATGACCTCTATTGCCAAGGACATTGTAATCAATGCAGCGCCACACAGGAGTTGCAAAGGGTGTGGGAGCTGTGTCCTCATTTAGTGGGCTTTTAGTTAAGCCTTTTAAAAATCAATTTGCCTTTTTATTTTATTTTGTTTCATTAGCCCTGAGACACACTCATTTAGACAATTTCCATTGTCTTTGTTACTAGAAGGCAGCCTGTTTGCTGAAAGTCAAAGGAAAGGGGGACCATCTACCGTACACTTGAGTAATTAGACTGTAGTTAGGAGAGATAAAACTTTAATGAATATTGACATTGAGCATAAAGGCCCCAGCTTATTGATAGTATGCCTGCCATATGTTTTACAATGGATTTCTTCTGCTTTAAAGAGAACAAATAGTGAATCTTACCCTTTTTTATTAATGAGAGAATTATGCAAAGAAATGTAAAATATTTTGAACTGGATTTGCAAAGCACATATATTACAGATGACTTGATTTCAGTGTAAGCACACTTACGAATATGACAAGCACATGTGATCTTTACTGTGCTTTAATTATAAAAATTGAGTACAAGAAAAAATCCATAGGCATTTTTTCCAAACTGCCTTGATAGAGTTTTGGCAAATTTAAACATCCTAAGTAAATGTAATCTTTGTAGCACAAAGCTGAGATATTTGTCACTGACAGGTATGAACATCAAAAGGTATTTGCAGTAGATTTAATGTTTACTTATAATGATTGTGAAGCAGCTGAACAAAACTATACCATTCAATAATTTATAAAATGTTCATAGTTATTTAAGATACACCAAAAATAAATAAGAACTATCAAACAATGTGATTACATTTTTTAAAGAACGTGATTAGGATAAAAGTAAATTGAGTTTATCAGAATATGAAAGAAAATTCAAAACACTAGCATGAAGTTATTTCATCCCAGGTTTCCAACATTCCATTTTCCCCGTCTTTTCTATAGATGTTGCATGTTTTCAAGGAGCAAAAAGAGCCCCAGGTTTCATTACTGAAATATCACATCCGGTGCTCGAGTGACCTGTATGCTACAAAAAAATAACAAGGAAGTTAAATTAGGGATAAGATTTTAATATTGTACCTAATGTTCTAAAGGCCTTTGATATTATAAATTTAAAGAGAAGAAATTTAAAGTTTTATTTTATAAGTAAGCATATTTGTTCACATATTTCTAAGTACACATCAAAAATGAATGTGTGTACATTCCTGAGATTTTCATATTTTGTAATCTTATTGATGTTTCTGAATATTTGAGATATTTCCAATATACAGAAGCATTACAATTATAGATATTTACTCACTATTAAATATGCTGGACATTGAATCTGATACCTTTAGCTACTTGTGACATTTTTTTGCTTTTGTACCTGGAATCGAACTCATGACCTTGAGCTTGCCAGACAAGGACTTGTGCCACTGAGCCATATCCCTGGCCCTACTTGTGATGATTTTACCTTGAGGTTTATGCATGCAAAATAATTACAAAGAAATAGTTTTTCCTAGTCTACTTGAAAAAGACACACCCTCCCCTTCTTTTCAGGCTTGCGTTTCTCACTGTGGAGGCGCATGTTTTTATTCCATTAATGGATTAATTTAAAGTGATCTTTTGGCCCAAATAGTCATTGTTATGCTTTGTGTCTAGAGGTCCTTACAAAGCCTCGGGTGGTCACAGATGGGGCTTTTTCATAAGTGGGTAGGATTAAGGATATGTGATTAGTAAATCACCCCATTGATAGTTCTGCCTTAGTTCTGAGCAGAACTAAGGTTGTGATTCTACTTACCCTAAGGGTGGCCTGGATAAACCAGAAGGGACAGAGGCTTGTGATGTTGTGTAACATTTTTGCCATCTTCTGCCTCTGCTTGCCTTGCAGTGCTCCTCTGCCCTGCTCCTTGCCTTGGAGCCAGCAAACTATGAGCCAAAACCTCTACAAACTATAAGCTAAATAAACTCTTCCTCCCTTAACTTATGGGGTATGGATATTTTGTCTCAGCAAGGACAATAGTCACTAAGAGAGTAATTTTGTGTTTATACTTCTTTATCTTTCAGCTTTGATAAATTTCAGTTATTTGAAATAGGAAGAACAAAAACAACAATATCATTTCACACCAAGTCTGAAATACAAGTGGAAATCTGTCACATCTCTCATTAAGAGTGTATTGTACATTTTGTAAGATCAGTAGTTTTCATATTACAATGATGGTGTACACTGTAATCATAACTAGTTCATTATGATTCACTATGCAATCACTGTTTCACAACTTATTTCCCATGTTTTTATGCCTATATGAAGTCTTTATTTAAAGTCACTTTATTTTATTCATTTTTATTAATACATGTTTTCATCCACAGGGTTTGCATTTCATTTGTGCAGTTAGTCCATGTAAGTAACAAATCTTCATTCTTCTTTTAAAATCTCTATTCTTTCCCCTAATTAGCCACCTGTATATATTGATCTTCTTCCCATTTAATAAATATCTCCCTATTTTTATCTTTTTAACTTTAATTTTTGTTTCATTAGTATGTTTGTCACACAGGAAGTTAACATTCATTTTAAGAAGTAAGTACATGGGGGCTGCGGGTATAGCTCAGTGGCATAAGCGCTTGCCTGGCAAGTGCAAGGTCCTGAGTTCGATCCCCGGTACCGGAAAAAAAAAAAAAAAAAAACTAAAAAGAAGTAAGTACATGTACACAGCATAGCTTCTTTCTTCTTGTAATATGCACTAGAATATACGACCTTTGTTTCTACAGATTCCACCTTACTACAAGGACGCCTTCCTCCCTCCGCACCCGTCTCATCTCTGCCTCTCAGCGCTCCTTCCCCTTTTCTTCCTATTATGATTCGTAGCTCATGTTTATGTTTACATTCCTTGAGGTTTTTCGGTTCCTGTACATGGCTTAGCTTGGCTCTTCTTTCCTTCACGTCGGCTCCCCCTCTTGCACTGCCCGCAGGCTCCTGGGCCCCCGCTCATTCACAGGAGATCCATTCCCTTCTTCTTTCTACCCACCTTTCATTTTCTCTCTTCTTGTGCTGTCCTTTACTCAAGCGAGGGACACTATATGGTATATGAGCTCATGTGTCTGATTTGTTTCATCCAACGTTATCTTTTCTAGATTCATTGTCCTAGAGACATTTCAAATCCATACTTCTTTATAGCCAAGTAGTATTCCACTATGCATGCTGGCACATTTTCTTTATTCATTCCTCTATGGATAGGCATACAGGCTGCTTTTAGGATTTAGCTATTATGAATGGTGCTTCTATAAACATTGATATAAATGTATCTCTGTAGTATATGTCTGTATTTTTTTAGGAAGACATCTGGGCCACATGAAATTTTTAATATTAGTACTCAAAATAAATCATGGGCTGGTACTTAAAGCATCTATCTATATCCTATACTATATATATATATATATATATATATATATATATATATTTCAGACCACTGATGCACTATCAGACCACTGTGCAGTGAAAATAGAAATCCACTGCAGAATAAGCCACAGAAAATTTAGGAGAATTTAGAAACTTAATAAGACACTTGTGAACATCCAGTGGATCAGAGAAAAAATCAAGAATGAAATTACACGATTTCTGAAAGCCAAGGACATTGCCTATACAGCTCCAGAACCCATGGGATGCAATGAAAGCCATCCCTAAAGGAAACTTCATCACAATCAAAGCTCACATTGGAAAGACAGGTTATACTACTTGAAAAAGCAACAATTCAAGCATACAATTTACCAAAAATAACTCAAGAAGAGATAATAATCCTGAAAACCCCAATACAAACAATGAAATTAAGGCAGTCATAAAAATCCCATCCACTAAAAAATACAGGAATTGATGGGTTTGCTACTGAATTCTACAGAATATTTAAGAATGTTATATTACCAATATTCCTCCAATTCTTCAATTAAATTAAAAGAGATGGTATGTTTCTTAAATCATTTCTAGATGAGAGTCATCTACATTTTAAAACTGGACAAATACCCAACTAAAAAAGAAAACTACATGCCCATCTCCTTAACGAACATGGATGCAAAACTCAATGAGATTTTAGCAAAAGAATAAGCAAGTAAGTTTGCTCATGATCACATGGGTTTTGCTCCAGAGTTGCAAGAGTGGTTCAAATATATCCAAATAAATAAAAGTAAGATACTACAAAAACAGAAGCAAGGACAAAAACCCATGGTTATGTAGAGAGATGTGGAAAAGGCTTTTGATAAAATACAAATCCCCTTCATGATAAAAACCTTGAGAAAACTGTTAGAGAAGGGCTGTAATTGATCTCAGTAAAAGGTATTTGTGACAAACCAACAGCCAATATTATGTCAAATGGGAAAAACCTCAAATGATTCCCTAAAAATTCAGAAAAGAGAGAAGAAAATGCACTAGCGTCACTTTTATACAACAAAGTGCTAGAAACATCCAGAGCCTAAATATTTCCTTTAGCGCTATTGTAATGGCATTTTTTCATAATTTCTTTTTACTTAGTTCCTACTTATTGTATAGGTACACTTTTCATTCTTTTTTTCTTTTTTTGCAGTACCGGAGATTGAACTCAGGACCTTACGCTGGCCGGGCAGCCTCTTATTCCACCGCGCTATATCCCCCGCCCTCTACTTTTGATTCTTTGTGTTCAGTTTGTATCCTGTTCTATTAATGAATTTAGTTAGTAAGTCTTAAATCTTTTTGGTGGGGTTTGGGGAGTCTTTTATGTAGAGGATCATTTCATCTGCCATAGTAGTAATTCACTTATTCCTTTTCTGTATAATTATACACTTCGTTTCTTTTTCTTGTTCAGTTGCTCTTACTAATATTTCAAGTGCTGTGCTGCACAAGAATGGTGATACTGGTTAGATCTTCTCTGAAGTTTTATAGAAAAACTATAAAATCCACCTAGACCTAGAGTTTCATGCTTTTTTGAACTTTGTGTGTTTTTTTATTGCATCTTTCTCTATCTATTTCTTCTGTATTTTCCAAACTATGGTATGCAGGTTTGTGAATTGATTGTTAATAACCATTTGAATTTAGCAGAGTCTGTTATTTTACCATTTTCATTTCTAATTGCATTTAATTGTGTTTTTTCTCTCCAGCATTTCACTAATTCGGCTAAAGGTTTGTCTCTTTCACTGATTCTTCTGAAGAACCAACTCATCAATTCATTGATTCTTTGTATTTTTGTGTCTATTTCTTTGATTTCTACATGATATTTATAATTTCCTTCCCTGTGCTACCCTTGAATAAGGCTTATTGGTTTTGCTGGGACCTGAGGTCGACCCTTAGATTATTTATTTGGACTCACTCTGTTTGTGTGGTGTAGGCATTGACATCTATGTGTTTCTCTCTTAGAATGGCTTTCATTGTGTCCTGAAAGTTCTTGTATGTTGTACTAGCACTATCCTTTAGTCATAGAAACTACTTTTTATTTCTTTTGTAAACTATTGTTTATTTAGAATATGTTGTTTAGTCCATGAATTTCCATAATTACAAGTATTATTTTTTGTTAATTTCTATAATGAGCATGGTCTAATTTTAATTCTTTTACATTTGCTTAAACATGCTAGTGACCCATTTTGCAGGAAGTTCCATGTGTTTCTGAAAAGAATGCCCTCTTTTGTTATCAGATGAAACACTCTGTAGTACTCTATCTGTTAGGTCCATTTGTTTGAAAATTTCTTTAACTCTGACAATTCTTTGTTGATATTCTGCCAAGTTGATTTTTGTGTATATGATAATGGAGCAATAGAGATCCCTACAATAACCAGCATTATGTTTATCTTGTCTTCTATGCCCACTAGTTCTTCTTTAATGATGTGCGCCATTTTTGGTTATATATGTTAAGAGATGTTATCTCCCCATGGAACATTTTTCCATGCTGTCCTCACATTGGTCACTTCTGCTTTTCCTATTTCAGTTGATTTTTTTTTTTTCTTGGTACTGGGAAGCGAACTTAGGACCTTGCACTTAGAAAGCCATTCTAAGAGAGAAGCCAGACAGGTGCTTTTGTCACTAAGCTACATCATCAGTCCTGATTCTCCTATTTCAAAACAAGTTTAAATCTCCTTAATTTCCATTTGGAGACTTTTTATGGACTAATCTTTTCTATGCTGTTCGTTAATGTTTTAATTATTTTCTTTAGTTCTGATAACTTGGTCATTAAATTTGTTCATTATGTTTATTTAACCCAACATATCATTGCTTAGAACTTCTCTGAGTTTGCCTAATATTTCATTGTTCTGTTATCTTGTCTGATATAATTTTAAATATTTTAGTTGCACAGCTTTAAGATTCCCCCTCCCTCCTTTTGATTATTTGTGTATCACCTTTGAGGGTGTTGGGATTTTTTTTTTAACCTATTTTGTTAGGCTGTCTTTTGATATTTCTGTTATGTTTTCCTGTGTTGAGACTTCTGAATTGGTTATAGTGAAAAGCTTTCTTTGTACTGTGGAGACATCTTTAGCTGATGTCAATTTTTCAGTGGTATCTGCTAAATGTGGATAGCTATTGGGTTTTGCCTCTGTCCCTCTAATCAACCACATCCATTTACTTAGAATGAGAGGGTACAGCATATTAGAAATGCTACCCAATCCTTTTGGGGCTGACCACAATATTGTTAATGACCCCAAGGCCCTTGAGATATTGACTTCAGAGGAGAACTAATAAATAGCAAGAGCTATGTCACTTTCGCATACTATCAGCATCAATTTAGGTGTCTAACACAAGTCGTTTGTAAGGCTTGAATCAGGCTAAATCTCCCAGCGCCCTCCCCCAACCTGTTTGCCAGCAAAGGTGACATTCTCAGAAGGGAACTCAGCTTAACACCAAGACTGTCACTGGCAGACATTGGATGTCTTAAAGAGGTAAGATAGGACAAGGAATTTTTCAAGTCACCAGGCATCTGGAGACAGCTGAGGCTCTACACAGAATTCTTCAAGGAAATTGTCCACTGTGATGCAAGTCTACCAGATAATTGTGAACACAAATGTTTATTAAAATCTTCCTTTCTCATGTCCCTTGTCTTCTTTTAATCTCTCTGAAAGAGGTCCACTTCTCATTGTTCCCTACAGATGGCCTTTTTGCCCTCTGTCTTCCAGTACCCAGACATAATAAATCTCATGCCATGTTGCCTTAACACAAGCCTGGTGGTCCTGGCTAGTCTCTGTCTCTCACAGCCACTACACTCATTATTGACAAACCCTTAAGAACAATACTGTATCACTCATTATCATAGAAAACAGATTTGTAATTAGTATGAACACTGAAACAGACCAAAGATTGACCAACCATTAACTGACAGTATATATTAAATGGAATAACTGTACCTCTCCTAACAATTTAAAAATACTCAGCAGTAACAGTGTAAACTTAACTCTCCAGTAGACATTCATGTAGTTTAGTATTTATTCCATAAATGTAGAAGAGACTAACCAGAAAATAAAAAATGAAAATTTGAAAAATTGTGATATAAGGACTAGGGAAAAAGTGATAGGCAGCAAGTACTACAGGGGCACTACTCTTACAGGGTTACATTGAGAGGAAAAAGTTAATAGTGTTAGAGAAATCACAGGAAAGAACATGTAAGCAAAATGTATAAAAATAATCACAGAGAAAAATACAGGAAATAGAGATAAGTGAGAGAAAATAAAGTTGAAGGAAGAAGGAAAGCAAAAGAAACTAAAAGAGAAAACACCAAGTTCCAAAAAGAAAAAAGCCCAATGAGGGGTTTCTTTTCAATATCTGCAGATTTGGAATCCAGATAGTCAACATTTTCTTTGCCTAGCTCTCAGTTCAGTGATTTTTTTTATCTGCCTTCTCTGTGCCAGAAGACACTCCTTTTTTTTTCATGTCAAACTGAGGTTACCCTCCAGAGCTAAATATGTGCTTGCTTCCATTGGTGATGGGAAAAACAATCAGTCTGCTGGTCTGTGGTATACGTAGGCTACAGGGCTTGTATCCATGTGGACTGTTAGACTCAGTCTGGACAGTTATGGGAACTGGTTGCTCCCAGTTCAACTAGGCTTTGTTCTCCTCAGAATCATGTTATTGGCTACTCTTCACCTTTTCTGCCTCACGCCAATGGAAAACAAAATGTTGAGCTGGTCTGGGGACTGTGGATGGTCTCTCGTGTGTGTGTGTGTGTGTGTGTGTGTGTGTGTGTGTGTGTGCGCGTGTGCGTGTGAGTGTGTGGCTCTGTGTGGTTCTTTCTGCTCACAGTTTTGCTCCTGTCCAGCCCTGCTTGCATAGGGGAGGGCCACTGTTGATCCAGAATGGGCCAGTTTGCCAACATTAGGGGAGGAAAGTCACAAGTCTGTTGCAAAGCTGTCTGCTCAGGTCCTTGTTTGTGCCAGTGAAGCTAACTGCACTTTGTTTAAATGTTTCTTTAGGTTGCTGTGTACAGATTTTAAAGCCATGGATGAGAGTTTGGGCCGAATCATTGCATGCATGCAAGCAAAACCTCCAAGAAGAGAGATCTCTATTCTGGTAGTGGAACAGTGCTTCCCCTTCCATGGTAGATGTGATTTAATACTCATCCTGCCGCCAGACCTCTGGTCAGCCAAGCGAATTGTGTCATGTTGTTTGCACGTTGCGCATTCTACCTTGATGAACGCAAGCCCATGTTACTGATCCTGTACAGAAATTTCATGTCTGTTGTCATGGCTTCTTCTTTCATTACTCCTCTACTCCATCAACAAAGACAAGAGAACCTGAGGCAAGCATCTGACTGATAGCAGAGAATGACTCCTTCTGCCCATTGTCCTATAGCAACAGTGCATTGATCTCACCAAGTTTTTCACTATCCTAAAATAGATATGATTATAATTGTTTTAGGGAAGCATCATTTTGTGGAGCTGAATCTAGGTTCTACAGGGAGCTGCATATACCTGAATCAACATTCATGTTGGAGAGTGTCTCTGATTACGAGAATTCAGGGCGCCAAAACGTAAGGGGAAGAAGAGGGAATGCCACTACTCGTCGTTTCCCCGGGGATCCCACAGAAGAAAAAGTCATTGCCTATTTCTGCGCCTTTATGCTTTGCAGGACTATATTTTTCATTTCCCAGGAATCAGTGCTTCCACTAGGAGATACAACAGTGACTTCACTGAAGTAAGTCTTAAAACATCCTGTGACCAATTTGAACTCCTAAATTATGTAAATATATGGGCCAAAAAAAAGTTATACTGGTTTTGGTGGTGATTATTTCCGACTAATAATGGGAAGTTGACTCCACAATGAAGGTAAAGAAAACTGTAACTGGAATACAGTAACTCTATAAGGATATTGTTATTACTACAAGTGGGTCCTATGATTGCGATCAGTGGATTGAAAACTTTATTTCACTCAATTCCTGTCATTCGGAGTTGTGCTGAAGGTAATAAAATAATTCAAAACCAAACAGGAGACATTTCACGCTCTTAGGAGATTGACATTAAATTTTACTTAATAATATTCTCTGAATTCATAGTTTACTTGTTTTCTCATTTGTTGGTTGTACTGAACTATTAGTACTTTGCCTGGTTCTGTTTTATACGGAGAATATTAATTACAATGGGTTTTGAAACATCCTCAGCAGGTCGCTTTTGTACTGAGTATTAATTTACTCTTAAAATGGTGGAGAGGGCCACTGCGGAGGGAGCGCTGTGAGGGCCAAAGCAGGTAACCAGCTGGCTTGCACTGTGCAACATAGAAGTTAAAATGCACTCTTTGGATACCTTGTTGCATTGATTATTATGGAATAATTTACTTCAAATATTCTTGTTCTACCTACTCAGTTAAAAATAATTCCTGTGACAGTTTAATCCTATTGCAAATTGTGATAAGATGAATATAACATATTCAATGAAGCTCAGGTCAGGAATTTTACTAATGGTCCACTTCATGTTCCATCAAGGTGAACGTTTGTACTGCAGCGAAGCTGGCAGCTGCAATTAACAAAGTCAGCTGTCAAGGTTGACGGCGGCTACTTTACTTCAAGGAAGCATTCAACCACATTTGTCCTGTTTGTAAATTGGACATAAAATTCCACAAAATTATATATCCATACAGTTAAAGATGAAATTGTCTATTAGAGCGTAGATGATAAGACCAATGAACTTCCTGAAACTTTAATGTTACAGTGTAACAGAATGTGTAAGGCAGAGTTATAAAGAGCAGAATATGTTAGCTCACTGCTACTGTCAACAACAAAGTGGACATGGATCACATTTTATTTAGCATTAACATTTCCTTTTCAGTCCATCATAGGTAAAGGTATTTGTTTGCCTGTAACATTCAAAGAGCTACAGAATATTAATTGTACTGCAGAAGGTGGCCATGGGCACTAGGACATTATTTTCTGCTTCAGTCTGTTAGCTGCTTGTTCACTGTTGTCTCATTTCTTAGGTTTCTGCTTTCGTTAATTTTACAAGATGGGTCTGGTGTGGTGGTACCTGCCTATAATCCCAGTACTTCACAAAGCTGAGACAGGAAAGGCACAAGTTTCAACCAGGCCTGGACAGCTTAGCAAATTAAAGAGATGCTATTTTGAAAACAAGAAGAAAAAGAGATCAACTAAATCAGGGCTGGTGATGCAAGTCAGCGCACAGGGCCTGGGTTTGGTTGACAACACTGGAAAACAGAAACATAAAAAGGTGAAATGCTTACACTCCTTTCTTTTTGCATTATTGTTATTTTAGTATTTAAAACAGTTTGAAGAGATCTTTGAATAGTTTATAGATCTAAATGTTGAAAATAAGTAATCAAAGCATTCAGTAATTTTAAATTCCTAAGTTTTTTTTTAATATTAGAGATAAGTAGTTTGAGTTACTAAGTTGTTAGTATTGCTATACATACATTATACCCATCATGATAATAATCAATTTCAAAATCATAGTAACATTCTTTATATTTCAGGCCATAGATTCATTTACATAGAGAAATTCAGTGCATAAAGGTAATGCGCCATCAAATTTGAACAAACAAATTCACGCTCTGAATTTGGAATTATTCTAAGGAAACATGTAACCTCTCTAAAATACAGTGCTAAAACATGTCAAATACAATATCAATTTATGTCAAAATGATTTCTGACTACTTTGAAGAATTAAATTTCTCATATTAGTCATCTAAAAAATAAATATATTCTCTATCAAGAAACACAAAACCAAACAATAGATTCAGGTGTATACCTACAACATGAAATAATACTTCTGTGGTGGTTAATCTTAGTTGTGAACTTGATTATTTGGGAGCTTCCTAGGATATTAGTTATGCACCTTGAAAGTGGTAGGGGTAGGTAAATGAAATATTCATAGTGAAAGCCACAATTTCCCCAAATTTTTACATCTTTCTAGTTTTCTCCATCAATGTAGACTGGTGCAATTTTGTATATCATAAGTAAATATAATACTGACACATATACAGAGATGATGAAAATTTAGAGTGAATATATGTTCAAACGTTTTTCAAAAAGCACACTGAAAGACACACTGACATTAATCCCCCTCATAAAACTGCTGTTTTCTACAAATACTTATCATTGTATATATATATATATAAACTACTCCAGAAATTGTGGTCCTCTGCAAATATTATTGTGGACCTCTACAAATACACCTACATAAAGTTTGCCATCTAATGAACTGTCAGGTGTATATCCTAAATGGACATTTCATGGCTGCAATCCCCAGATTTGTGACAATTTTCATTCAGTGGATTTTGAAGAGTAACTTATTGTATAGGGGAGAATAACACATGACAGATATTTATTTGACATTATTATATTTAATAAAATCACTCCTGATCATTCATTATACATATTTCAGGCTAATTACTTGACTCATAGCTACATTTATTTAATATTTTGACTCACTGCAATTACTGTACCATATAATTGTCTCATAGAAATTGGATAGAATAGCTGGAGGTATAACTTAGTGGTACAAATGCCTGCTAGGCAAGCACAAAGTCCTTAGTTCGATTTCTGGTAAAAAAAAAAAAAAAAAAAAAATACAAGGACAGAAGTTTGGGACACCGCAGTCCCGTGATTTCAGTCCTGTGTGCAGCAAAGGCATTTCTACAGTGTGCATTAGCATATGCCTAGAAATGCTGTCTAATCCTAGTTTTATACCCAGATCTAGTAAGTAACACAAAGTACTTCTCAAATTGTTTTTAGAAACTTCATGATAATAATATATAATATAAAATAAACTAAAAGTTTAATAGAGCAAAATGTCCAGAAGAATAAAATATAAAATAGAATCATCATTAAAAACATGACTTCTAAAGCTGGGCATGGTGGCACATCCTGTAATCCCAGCACCCAGGAGGCTGAAGCAGGAGGATCATTGCAAGTTCAAGACCAGCCTGGTCTACGAAGTGAGCTCAAGGCCAGTCTGAACTGCACAGTGAGACCCTGTCTAAAAAAAGACAAAAAAAAAAAAATCATGACTTCTAGAACACAGTAAATAAAAGCTGAAATGTTATAAATTAATGTAAAATGTGTATGGATAAGCAATATGTTTTTCTGGTCAAATATTGATATATTATATAATCTACTTAAAATTGGTAAAATAAAATGCAAGTACAAAATACGTGAGAAAAATTAATTCTTTCTATTTCTGGGCAACACAAAATAGGACACATCTTTAAGATGATAAAAGACTATATTTTCAAAAACTTCTTTGAACCCAGTCTTAAGTATTAAATGAAAGATATGTTTTACCAAAAGGGTATCAATTTCTCAATCAATAAACATGTATTCCTCACATGGAATATATTTGGTGGTGAGGAGGCAGTGATTGATTCACCCTGACTTCTCCGTGACAGTGTCTGTCACATTCCCTTCTCATTAATATCTACCTAGCAAATGGAAGAAGAGGTTTTTTATTGATCATTCAGTAATTGGTGAGTAAATTTTATCAGCAGTCACTAACTTACCTCTGTTATGTCACCGCCTTTAAATGCCAATCTGAACTCAAGAGGAAAATTATGTAAGTTCTGTCAACAATTAATTGATCTCTTCCATATTGGGATATACAAGTATTTAATGGTTGTTGACAGAATGCTTTTGAGACTTTGATTTCTATTTAGACATATATAAAAAATGAGAAAATTTATCACTAAATCACATACTAGAAAAGTATCAGTGTTGATAGTGACCTAATTAATGAAATCATAGAAACATTTAAAATCTATAATTACAGTGAAGAGATTACAACCTATTCATTTTGTATGGCAAAGTTTTTATTTAAGATCTATTGAAATTTTTGGAATGATTTTGTAATGAAACAAGAGTATAAATTCATATACACAAAAATTTATTTCTATTTTGATATATAATCACAAAGTTCCAGGTTGACAAATTGCACCATACAGTTTATTCATGTTCTAGATCATGAGGCTGAAGTTGCACTGATAGGGCACCTAAAAAGCAAACACTGTGCATAATCCTTCATTCTCTTTTTCCCTGTGCCTCGTCTTATCTTACACGATGAATGCTATCTCTTTGTTAGCTATAATTAATGCCAAAAAGATAAAACAAACTGTGCATTTTCACTGTGGCTGATAAAAATGCAAAAGCTCAATCAGTGTTAAGTGCAAGTTATTTTCTAAAATGAATATATTTTATCAGTTATTTTAAGCTTTCATTTAAAAATTTCCTGCCAGAAACTGAATATACCAAGTATGATCTATTATATACAGCATAATTGAACACTTTCGCACACTGAACTTGCATATTCAACATTCGGTTATCATTCACGCTCGTTGTTTTGTCTGAATGTAATGTCAGCACATTAAGTGAACTCTTTTATTACAATTATGTGTTATATTTACTTTGTACAAGGATTTATTGAACTTGAATGGTATTTAACATGCTATTATTTTTCTCCTTAACTTTAACTCTGAAAATATGATTGTCTTCTCAGCATTCTGGTTAATGAAACACTATAAATTATAATCATTTAGAAGACTGAAATTCTACAAAATGTCCCAGTAAATAACAAATTATCATTGTAGCACAGAGGAGAGAAGATATATCTAGTTTCTAACATTCAAAATATTTGTGAGATGGATCAATAGTATCAGAATATATACTTGTCAGTTATTAATACAGGTGTTTAATATTTTAACATGTAGTTGTTAAATATTTTATACCTACATGCTAGGTCTTGAGGATACAAAGGCTATTAAGAATAACTGATAAGCCTACTGATAGATCATTGTCCAGAAGGTAAACAGCACTGTAATTTCACACAAATGGTATCATCTTGGAAGCCTGTCAATATGTAGAGGAAGAGCAGATAGAGACTGCTGAATGGAAGAAAGTTTTGCAAAGAGGAAAACCTTTATTATAGGTCTTGAAGTAACAAAAGAATTTCATCAGAGGAGGGGGGGTGATACTTAATATAAAGGCAATTAATTTAAAATATAGTACAAAGACAATATCACTGTTCAAAATAAATTGGTTTTAATGAAGCTATGTAATAGATTTATAATACCTGATTATATTACAAATACCTGATTATTTGTCAGATCATAGAAAAATACTTAGGAAAAGTGCTCAGGTTTTTATTTACAGAATACTACAATGTACAGCCTTTTGACATGTGTTTCTTGACCAAGAATTTAGACACAGCCAGGCCCACTTCACAAGGGCTTCCTTTAGGTATTGCAGCCTAGGCAATTGCACATTGTTTCATGAAGAAAAGGGACCCACATTATATAAATGATCTGCTCTTGGCATTTTAAATGTTTTCAAAAGATTTTTTTGCAGTAAGACAACTCATGCTTTCATTTTGCACTAAGCTTTGCAAAATTATGTAGCTGGTTTTGCAACCAAACCTGAAGGGGCTGAAAGCGGTCCAATCAAGTGTTGCTAAAAAAGATCAATTTACTTTTAGTGATTCCAGATCTGCCCAGAATTAGCAAGTCAAATCAGTTCTGCAGGCGCACTTAACCCCTGAGAGGTTATGTGGCATGCTTATCATCAAGTCTGGTTCTGATGTTAAGAATATGGTTTGCTTCCCTCTTAAAATGGAATTTCCAAAATATAAAATAAAATAAATAGAATTTATATATTTTATTCCATATACAGAAATGTAGACCTTGAAAGCACTGTCATGGAAGAGTCATGCTTTTCTGGTTAATCTTTTCGTAGATTTTTATGATCATGCTTTCCTTGAGAAAACTACAAAAAACATACGCTAAACAAAAATTAAAAAAGAATTTACTACTTTAGAAACCATTGTTATGGGAAAGTAAACTTGTTAGACAATCCCATCACAAGTAAAATGAGTTAAAATCTAATCCTTGTTTGAAGAGTCAACTAATTCAATCTTGTAATCATAAAGAGGAAAATGGAGCTTACCTTAATAATAAGAGTTCAGTAGATAAGAAGTAAATTGAAAAAGAGAACTGTTTCTCTATGTTTACATGGAAAATATTGGAAAGTTGGAAAGAGATTATCCCCAATCAGTTTGATGAGTTAATCAGAAGATTTAATTGAAAGCCAAACCCTTAAGTAAACAGTTCAATACCAACAACACAACAAAGAAGTGAAATAAAGAATTAAAATGTGATTAAGAAGCCCAAACAACAACAACAAAATACAAATACAAAGCTTTATTGTCAGAGTAAAGTTAGTTGCTAATGAAATTTAGAGTTGCTATTAAAACAACCGGTGTAAGGCAGAAAATGTGTGGCTGAGTTCTAGAACAGAGTTCAGAATTTAAATTGAAGGTCAGAAAAAGAATTTCAAGAAAAGATATGAAGAGTAGATTGAATGTGAGCACTTTTAGATATACTTGGCTTGCAAAAACTTTCATCAGAATATCATATTTAGTAAAATCTCCTCTTTGCATGAAAGTACTTCACTCAATACTAAACTTACACTTAACTGCTCTCAAGGAAAGATAAGAATATCCATTGATAGTGAAATGTTGTACATATACATGAAATATATGGATTATACCATGTGTAAAACATATAGCCTAGTTGAAGATTGTTCTTTCTGTTCATTGGTGAGATACTGAAAGGGAAATTTATTTCCTGTTTATGTCTTCAACTGTTTATAGTCTTTCTTTATATTTCATGCATTATAGTTTAAAAAATACTCATGCATTAGAGGCCTTATAAAGAATCTATTCAAAGAGTTATATGTGATACAAACAAACATATGCCCACAAGTTTGGTACTGAATAACATACTAAAATTCACGGAGCTAACTAAGTAATTTCTGGTAATTTCACTAGGAGTTGCCAAAAGAGCTCTTTTTTCTCTTGTAATTGAGTCCAGTGTCTTGGAATGGGAGTTGAGTTTAACTTTAAAGAGAAGGTTTAGAGAATTTAGGGACACATTAGGTAAAGGTAGGGACACATTGGATAAATGTTGAAAGTTTAAATTTCTTCTAGGCATATGGTGAATTTTCTAAGAGCTTTTGAAGAATGGTGTATTTCACATTTCATTATCAAAAATATCAGTTTTCTTAGAATGTGTAATATACAATTGGAATAGCTTCTTTCTTTCTTTTCTTTACTTTTCTTTTTTTTTTTTTTTTTTTTTTGTCTTTTTGAGGGAGGGTCTCACTACGTAGTGCTCACTTTGTAGCCCAGGCTGTACTCGAACTCACAAGGATCCTCCTTCTTCAGCTTCCCGAGGGCTGGGATTACAGGCATGTGCCACCACACCCAGCTGTAATAGCTTCTAACTTTGGGAATTCTGATAATCACTAATCACACACTTAATCAAAGACTATACTGATAGGTTTTCTATCTTCTTAGATGTAAACTTCATTTCTAGAGAATAGCAACCCTTTAATCAACGTAATTACTTGTTAAAGTGACCAGAGTAGAAATACTGTGTTTCCTCATTAGAGCCTTCGAGTTCAAGTTAAACTTATTTCTGCCTTTGGAAATTATTCAGAATGTATTTTTTTGTTTTGTTTGTTTAACAATGGCTTGGTTCAACAAACGGAAAATTGAATCAAATGACTATGGACATCATAAGACACATTCTTATTTGGTGTTGTGTGTTAGTCATGTAGGTTTTATTAAATCCACTGTTTATCCATACACTACAGGGTATTTGTCAAAAGTGGAATATTTTCCGTAGAGCCTTTGCTACTAAAACTAATAACCTCCTTTTTTATTATCCTAGGTTTCCTTGTTACAGTTTACTAGAAGCATCCTGATCTCTACAAATACATTTCCATTACTTCTGAAGATTAAGTGGTGGTATAGTTCATTTTTTATTTGGAAACATATAACAAGACGTCCTTCTGAGATAAAAATGTAAGAATTTTAATATGTCAACAAATCTTCAGCACAATACATCTGATTGTAACTTGACCCTTTGTTAAATGAAATGTGTAGCCATGGGTAGAGTTGTTATTACAGCTAGAAATTAAGGTGACAATAATATATGAACATATATTTTAACTTCCATTAACGTGTTGTAAAAGGAAAAGGCATATAAACTGACACTAATGCTTTATATTATTCACCAGCTGAAAGATTACGTTTGTTTACATTGTCCTTGTTTCTTTTAATTTTAGAATGTTCCAAATATAACAGAAATGTGTATTTTGAGGGCGTATGTCAATATAGTTAGATCACTGGACTTCCACTCACATTGAAAAATAGCTCTAATACCAGACTTTTTTTATTTGGTACCAAGACTCAAATTCAGGACTTTGCATTTGCCAGGCAGGCACTGTGCCACTGAGCTATCTCCCTGGCCCTAACAAGCCCAATTGAGTTGAGTCATCATGATAAATCTCAGTAGATATTATTCAATTTTGAGTCATGGCTTATACGTTCATTTATGGTGAAGGAAGACCCTGCAATTCATGGTATTCACAGAAACATAGCAAAGCATGTTATAGAAACAAACTTTAAGCCATGGAGTGGTTAGCAGCTATTGTTAAATTCATTTGTCAAAGGAAGTTACACAGATGAACACAAAGACAAAATGAAGGAAATGTAGCCTTACAATAAAAGAGTAGTAGAAGAGATAAATAGTTAAAATTATATTCAAACTATGATGGTGTATATGCCTATGCAGCAGAAGTCTCTGTAACATAAACTACACAGATCTCAAAAGATATTATTAAAATCATGGGATCATGAGGTCCAAACTTGAAATACCCAAGAAATCTTAATAAGGGTTCTCTTGCTCTGGTGTTGCTGAAATGAAGCTCTAAATTATTGCCTTCTCCCACATCCATTCAGGTACGTGACAGGGAGCTATTGACCTTCCAGGACATGTAGAAGGTCTAAATACATAACAATTTTGGACAAATGTTATTAGGTGTCCATTTGTGGAGAAGGATTAATTCTTCATTAGGCCAATGTTCTGTTTTCAGCATTCATGATTCTACCTACAGGAAATTTTTTCTTTTTGCACATTTGTTCTTGCCTGTTCTAAAAAAATGATTAAGCATTTAAAAATTAAAAGAAAAAGCATACCCTTTGGGAGTCTGAAAATTTCTTTCAACATGGCTCTTCATTTTGCAAATTGGAAGGGTCAAGTGCTATTTACAACTTGTGTAGTTTAATCTCTTGTGCTATGGCTGGCTGTAGTTTTGAAAAAATAGTTCTCACAAATAATTTTATGTTATGTGTCTTAACTGCAATCAATAGTATGTGTGAACAATCACAGACACAATGACATTTCCTTTGAACCAATCATACTTCTGTTGAATCAGAACTTCCTTCTAATCCTTAGATCTATATTAAGGGTACTGTATGACACTAATTCTTTTTAGAAATCCTGAACAGCTGTATTCACACAACACAACTAATATGGACTTTACCTTTATCACATACAATAATTATCTATTTCACTTTTTAATGAAAAGCAGTTTAATTTCTTAACCTGTAAATTTTAAATTTTTAGTGCTTACCCAAAATTCTGTTTGAAAACTAGAAATTAAATTGAACTTTTCTCTTTCCTATATGAGATATAGCAATAATATCCAGCTCATTATTTCAATGGTTTCTTTTTACATATTCAACTATACTTGAAATATATACTTCAAATGTATCCTGATTTTTAGACTATCACAAAAAAATTCATCAAACTTGTACTATAAAGAAAGTTGCTATTTTTGTGAATTCATATATCAGTTTTACCACTATAAGTCTGTGATGCAGAACCACTACCATTTATTTTAGGTTTTTTTCTAACTTTTAATTTTTCTTCAAATACCAGTCATCCCTCTTCAGGTATCATTTTTTAAAACATTATTACTAATTAGAAAAGAGAAGAGAACGCAAAAGCAGTGGCTTCCAATCTATTTTTCTCACAGTTCCAGAGCTTAGTTTAACAGTCTTTACTTTAAAGATATTCCTTTTGGATCTGGAACTTTGTTTTGTTTTGTTTCTTTAGAAGTAGTAAAAGGGCATGAAGATGCACCATAGCAAAAAAAAGTCAAAGAAATTGTAATGGGAAAATGTAGATCATGGCTAATCTCGCAGAAAAACAGAATCTCACATTAGCCAATGTGATCATGGCTAATCTCACAGAAAAACATATGTATGATAAAATAATGTGTTATCTTCAATTGGAGTGTTTGACTGAGTCATGCCTTTGGACTTGCAGTAATACTTTCACTATAGAAGTCTTAAATGATGTTCTATCCATTTTGGATAACAGAAATTTTATCAAAGTATATATGAAAATGACTCTTTTTCTATTGATCTGGTTTCAATATATGCTTCTAATCTGCAGACTAAATTTTGCACATGGATCAGGTTAAAGCACTTTGAAGAAAAACATTTTTTATCTAATTCTGTTTTGTCTTTTTTTCAACAATACTTGCTATTTCCTTTTTCACATTCCTAGATGTACCCAGAATATATCTTCATTTTCTCTATCTAATTCTATTTTAATTAGGAATCCTAACATTTGGGAGGCTGAGGCAGGAGGTTTGCTGAGTTCAAGGCCAGCCTGGGCTACAAAGTGAGCTCAAGGCCAGCCTTAACTGCATGATGAAACCTTGTCTCAAAAAGAGCAAAAAACCCAGAGACAGTCTGTGCTCACCATTGGTGCGGCCTGTGCCTGGCTCTTGAGTACAGACTAAGCTGACTGGAGAAGCAGAATCAGGCAGGCCACAACCACTGATAGCATGGTTCCCAGCTCAATGCTGCAAGGAGAATCAGGTATTTCCCATCTACTTCCAGGGGGGCAGAGCAGGCAACTAATGAACCTGCTGCCATTACAGTCTGAGGCTCCACCCTCCATGCACCTGGTGCAGATAGGAGATCCTCACTCAGAAGGCCTGCGAACTGCTCTCACCTGAGTTCACATGTGGGTCTTCTCTGTACATGCCCAGCCCTGAGTGAAGTACTGGAGCGGCACTCCACAAGATGCTGATACCAGCGTTCAGGTCGGGGCTTCACTTGTACCCTGACCTCCTGGCAGTCACAGACACAGCCAGTCTGTGCTCACTGTTGGTGCAGCCCACATCTGGATCCTATGTGCATCCTGATCTGAGTGGAAAAACAGAATCAGGTGGTCCACAAACTGTTGACCCTGTAGTTTCTGTCTCGGTTTTGCCTGTATCCTGAACTTCCTGGGATCACAGGACCACTGGTCCTAGATTGTGCCACCAGTGCAAACAGATTGTCGGTCAGATATATGCCCTGAACTATGAGGGGTCACTGGGTCAGATGGTCTGCCATCAACTGACATCACAGTTTGCATGTGAGACCTGGGAGAACTAGGTATACTTTACCATCTACTAGAAGAACTCAGAGTAAGCAGTACATCTCAGCGGACACTGAGGGGCAGGCCTGACCACCAGAAAAGCTAGGGCCAACAGTGACCTTTGCTGAACTGCCAGAGAAGAGGGAAACAACGTTCTGCCTCTGGCATCAAACATGACAAAGTAACGGGCTAAAACACAATCTCAGAACTCCACCCCACTTAGAACAAGTCCAGGAGACATTGACATAGGAGAATGTGGTAACACAGACCTGAAATTGCTGAACTGATTGCAGTGGAAGTAAAGAAACAACTCCATAAGGCCACAGATGAGATCAGATCAGACATAATCTCTCAGGCAAAAAATGAAATGAAAATAATGAAAGAAATGCTCTGCACATTTAGAGAAGAAACAGATAAAAAAGTGGATGACATAGGCAATGGATGTAAGCATTAAATGAGCAATGTAGGAACAAATTAGAACACATGAAACAGAAAGATTTCCAAGAAATCAAGAATTCCATTGAAAGCTTACAAAACTGCCTGAATGAAGCCAAAGATAGAATTTCAGGTCTTGAAGACAACAGGGCAGCTAGTGATCATGAAAGGAAGGATCTTTTAAAATCAATAAGGAACCAGGAAAATTCAATTCAACAACTGCAAATTGAGGCAAACAGAAATAATGTCAGACTAATAGGAGTCAATGAAACAGCAGGAGGCAACACAAATGACAAGAAAAGAATATTTGCAAAAATAACAGCAGAAAATTTCCCAAGCATGGAAACAGAAACTGAGATACAGGTAAATGAGGTATATAGAAATTCCTACTAGTCATAACCATAATAAAACTATACCCAGACATATAATAATCAAGATTCCAGATTTCCAGCAAAAGAACAAAATATTAAAAGCTCCTAGAGAAAGGAAACAGATCACCTATTAAAGAAAGCCCATTAGAATCATGGTAGACTTTTCAAAACAAACCATCCAGCTGAGAAGAGCTTGGAGCGAAGTATTACAAGTCCTAAGACAAAATGGCTTCCAAACAAGATTGATGTATCCAGCCAAACTAGCCTTCAAGTTTAATAGAGAAATAAAATATTTCCATGACAAAGAGCAACTGAAGAACTTTGAGTGCCAAACTATCCTTACAAAAAGTACTAAAAGATATACTAGACAGAGAAGAAAATGCCCACAGTTTTAAGACCAACAAAAGAATGGAACCCTCAAGAACAAGCAATTAAACAAGTAGAAAAAATAAGAAACCAACAGCAAGGAAATAACGGAATAATGTTAAGTCAGCACATATTGGTTATAACCACAATTTAAATGACCTCAATTCACCAGGCAGGAAAACAGACTGGCAGAGTGGATTAAGAAATAAAACCCAACAATATGCTGTATACAGGAAACACATTTTACTAAAAAGGAAATCCATAGACTGAAAGTCAGGATGGAAAACAATCCTCCATAAAACAGGAATCCAGAAAAAAGTAGAAATAGCTATTATGTGTGCACACAATGTAAACTTCAAACCGAGAACAATTCAAAGAGATAAAGAAGGTCACTACATACTTGTTAGGGGAAAACTGCAAGACGATGAGATAATAATCATAAACATGTATGCACCAAATATCGGAGCACCAAACTACATAACAGAAATTGTAACAGACATGAAAACTCATATAATTAATACCACTATTGTAATCAGAGACCTCAACACCCCTTTTGTATTTTTGCTATAAATTATCTTAGGTGATACAATACTTATCCAAACTTTCTTGGTCAGTTTCTGTGAACATTCCCGATATCAATCAATGTATGCACGTCTATCTACCTATGTACTATGGTTATTACTGATGCTTAAACAATTAACATCTGAAAAAGAGTTTTTATCCATTTTGCATCTTGATATCTGCAAGTTATATTCACTGTTCTGAACTGAACAGCCAGACTGGCTTTGAACAATAATGAGATATGTGTGTTCAAATGAGGATCTTAATGACTCTTATGTAAGGTATGCCAAACATTAGAGCATGAAGATTCTATGTTCAAAGGATTGGTTCCATATATATTCCATAATTTCTTTCTTTACCAGCAAGTGAACTTAGGATCTTGCACTTGCTAGGCAAGCACTTGTGCTGCTGAACAATATCCCTGGCACTATTGTGTTTCTTTCCCTCAAAATTATAGGTCTTTTCTCTGGAATGATATGTAAGAAGAGTTAATTTGAATGGTCCCTAAGCCACTAGAACTCCACTATTTTGTACTGTCTCTTGCAGCCTCCATAATTCTAAGAGTTCTCACATGTCATGCTCGCACACACAACATGTTTATTACTGTTGACAAATCCATGTTAAACTGTGCAAACATCACTGTTGAGTGCTGCAAAGGGAATTTTAAATAATATAGAAAAAAGATCCTTATTAATATTAGCTAATTTGGGGTGCACAATTAGAGCTTATATTCAGTCCGTGAATTCTAAATTACCTATTATTCTAATACATAACTGTAGACCACAGTTAATGTTATTCTGTACCATATAAATTTATGTACTTTTTTTCATTATAAGTTTAGGTCATAGAATTCTGTGAAGCCACTTAAAATCTTACAATTTTGTATAACTCATTAGAAATACTTTCAATTTTCTGTGTCTCAGCATTCTGAAAAATATACCCTATTTTAATGTGATTCATTTATAAATGATGTGATGCTAAAAATAAAATACTGGCATTACCATATAACTTTAAAGTTCATAGTTTTGGAGAATATTTTAATAATGATACAGGTCCAATAATAAAGTTCACATGTTCATAACACTATCAAGAAAATATTTAATAATTTGATAAAATTATGATTACACCAGGCTCAACATGTCATATTAAAGGGAAAATTCAGTGACATTTTTCATGCATTGCCTTACAAAATATGTTGAAGAATAAGGTACAATTTGATGAAATAGTATTTTTTATTTCCAGTTCACATAAATCCAATTTACATTGCTTTAAGAAAAAGGAGGAATTTATTGGGGCTTAAATTTATTTCTTTAAATATTTTTCCATCCCCTTCCCATTGGCAACAGTAGTTTCCTGGCTGGATGATGAAAGTGGCTTTTGAACCCATTTCTCTTCTTCCAGTCCTGTCGGTGACAAAGGAGATCTTCAAATACAAGGTCAGGTCATTCTGCTCTCCCATGTAAACTCTCAAATGGGGGAAATTCTAACAACGTTAAGTGGACATTTTAAAATGATTTCACACATTCTACCTCCCTAAGCTTATGTGCAGTTTTCCTTCTTTATTTTCATAAATTCCAGCCCATAAATCATCCCTATGTTCCTTGCAGATGACGAGAAACTCTCAACTCTTGACTTTGGATTAGTTGTTTCTTCTGTCTGGAAAGGTTTGTTTCTTGATCTTTTGTTTTGTTTTGTTTTGTTTCTTGATCTTGTCTTCGTTGATACTTATTTTTGGTTCCATCCTGATTTAAGCATCTATTTTCTAACTGCCTAACATAAATTATTCCTACTTTCTATTTACATTCTCTTAAATTTCTTTAAGATGTACATGGTATAACTTATCCGTATTTTATATTCTTTGGCAATTTTTTACTGTATCCCCAAGTAATATATAATATGTACCCCTAATGCAAATCAAATTAGAAGAGAAATACCGTTTTGTTCACAGACTTAAGCCCAGCACTGAGAGAGGAGTCAAAGTGAATTGGTTGTGTCTTGCTACATTTTGATAATATACTATTGTAAACACCTGGAGGAATGGAAGGAAAGAACCAAGAATATAAATCTTACCATCATGAAATCCTCTTCTTATGCCTCCGTTTTTCAGTTGGTGTCTTACTCTCTCAAGCAGCCTATTTCAAAATATTAAAAATGAAGGTTTTGGCTACTTAAACTGGTTATCACTTGGTATGAATGGATTTGTCTATCTCAGTTGAATTTCAGATTTCTGAGGAAAAGACAGGGATTATCAATACTTTTATGTCATATTCCAAGTCCGGATTAATGTTTTTAAAGGATAAATTTAATGTACTGCAGCAGAAACAGCTACATTAGCTAATACTTACTTGTTCTTCATCTACACTTTGTTTACCACTGAACTAAGCTTTCTTTGATTTGAGGCAGGGTTTGCATGGAGAATATGCACGGAAATGAGCCTCGATGATTCTCCTGTAGGTGACTGAGGCTTCACTTACTCTCATTTCTCCATTACAAGCCAGATAGAAGAGATCCGAAAATTAAAGGTCCAAGATTTTAGTGGAATTAATGGAAGACTGAACATTGAATGGTCGTGTGGAGTGACATGTTGAGCTCTACTGTGCTATCTTCAGTTTAAGATACATATTTATTGTGAAATTGTCTGACATGGTACGATAGTCTGAAATGGTTACAACGGTGTACCTGAAAAATATATGATTTCATTTTCCACTCCCTTGATGCAGATCTAAGTCTGTCTTTTTTTATATTGTGCACCTACTCGGGTTTCTAAGTGGGAGAACATTTAAAAAGGGCAAAAAACATGAAAGGTACACATGCAGACTACTTTTACAATTTTATAATCTTTAGAAAGAAATCACAGGCCATAGATATGGTCAAATCACTCTCATCTTTTCTTACAGTTTTCTATTTCCTACATATCGCAGCATTCATCCCTAACTGTGTATTGATAGCGTCCAAATGTTTCTTAATTTCTATAAAAAAAATCTTCCTCTAAATCATCATATTCAAACTTTTTACTAATTAAATTAGAAAATGATGCAAACTTATGTAAAACGCTTTTACATTTTTGAGGAAAGAAAATAGTATTTGCAAATAGCACAGTTTAACAGGTGGGCAGAAAAGGTGGAAATCGTTGCAGTGCAGCCCAGCAGCGGGACGTTTTCATAGTGTAGTCACACTAGCTATTGCTCACAAGATGAGAGCAGATAAACAGAGTGCTGGTTAGAAGCAATGGGCTCGAACTCACTCTTGCCTCTTTCCTCCCTCACACCTCGCCCTATCACGTGTCTGTTTCCGTGGAATCTGGTGTTTCTACAAATATGACTGTGTTGAGTGTTGCTGCTCTCAAGCTTGTTCTAGGAACAAAACCAAGGAAATTTTCCGTATATAAAATTCAGTCATAATTTCAGACTTAGTTCCAATATTTCATGTGATTTATAATAAACAATTCAATGACAACACCCTGCTCTGAACAAGGAATTATTTTTCTTTATTTAAAAAGAAGTGTGCTGCATTAATTTCAATAGTAGTATTGGCCAAACTCTATTTCCATTATTGTTTATTTGCAGGTCTCGATTGATGTATCATTGTATAGAAACTGAGGTATTCCAAAAAGCAAATGAAGTTTTACTTGTAATGCAAAGTCGCTCACTTTTTAATAAACAGCACATAAGTATTGAATACTGAGTATGTATTGATTGTATAGTACCATTTGGTAGTTCTGGTAAACATGATTTATGAATTATGCCATCACTCTTTTGAAGAATCCTATAAATATTGCTTGTACTTTAGTCTTGTTGGTGGAATTTTGAAAGTACAGAAGTTTATATTTTCTCAAAAAATGTCCTGCATCTGCATCTCTTGAATGAGCAGTGATGTTGAACATTTTCTCATATATTTATTTGCCATTATTTTTTCATCTGAGAAGTGCTTATTCATCTCAGATGCCCATTTTTTGATTAGGTCTTTGAGGGGTGTCTGATTTTTTTCAATTCTTTACATGTTCTAGACAGAAGTTCTTTGTCTGAAGGACAGTTAAAAAATTTTCCCACTCTGTGTGCTGTCTTTTCACTCTGTTGGAGGTTTCTTTGATGTGCAAAAGCTTTTAAATAAGATGAGATCCCAGCTGTTGATTCTTTAAAGTATGTCGCTTGTGGTCTAGTTTTATTTCATGAAGTCTCTGCCTACATCTATGTCTTCAAGATTTCTACCTAATTTCTCTTCCAGGATATTGTGCTTCTGTTTTAATATTTAGATGTTTGATCTACTTGGACTTTAGTTTAGTGCATGGTGATAGGGATGGGTCTAGTTTTAGACTTTGGCATATAGAGAGTTAATTTTTCCATCGCCGTATATTAAAGAAGCTGTTGTCCAGGGAACATGCAAAGATATGGTGGCTGAATGTGTTTATAATTGTATCTGAATCCTATAGCTACCGTGTAAATTAGTGCAGCAGTTCTTCAAAAAGTTAGGATTAAAGGTCCCATTCAACCCAGCTAGTCCCCATCTGGGTATCTTCACAGAAGAATTAAAATATATACATATGTATGCCAAAGCAAAATATGTGCATTCATTTTTATAGTACCACAATTTGTAATGGCTAAATCTTGGAAACATCACAAATGCCCATCAATCAAGGAATGGATAAAAATGGTCTTGTCTTTATACATACTAGAGTACTACTCAGTCATTACTCAGTCATAAATAAGAATAACTTGAGACTTTTACAGGCAAATGGGTGCAACTAGAGAACATACTCATAAATGAAATAAATCTGACTCACATGTGTAAACATTGTATTGTCTCCCTGGTGTGAGAAACTGAAAGAGTAAATAAGGACTACAATGTAAAATAGATATAGTGAAATAGGAAGAACTTGTTCAAAAGGATAGAGGAACTAGGGTGGGTTAAAGGGCAAAAGATGGAAGGGGGAAAAAAAAAGATAGTAATACTAGTATTGTCTCTTAGTTCATTGAAAAGCAAGGACTGTGTTAATACTGATTAAAACAAATTTTGTCTGTATCTTCTTCTGAGCAACTACTTTAAGATAGCAACATGAAATGTATGAACTATTACTAGTCTCATTATTTTGTTATGAAATATTATTTTACCTCTTCATTAAAAATGTATTTCAGTTAAAAATTGGTTTAGCTAACATATACTGGGATAATAATGGTGGAAATTTGATATAATATCTCTGTTTACTTGTGATTATAGACAAATGGGGATAGTTATGGATAAACCAGAGGGTTTTCACATTCACAGTGAATGTATGATTACATCTTGCATAAATGCACTTAAAGAAAATGAATTAAATGGCATTAATTATTTTTTTCTTATAGTCCCACATACATTTCATGTACTAGTAGTACAATAATACTGTGTATATATTTGTGATTGTGTCTCATTATACTTTGTGGATAACAAATAATATACATTAGAAGCTGATTTTATTTAAGAACATAAATTATTTCCAAATTCTGGAGATTATTCCCGTGTGTTAGTTTCATTGAGAAACTCTGTGTTTTAGGATTTATTTGTGAATATCTTACAATATTACTGTGAAATTTCGAGTGTCTCTGTATTTTAATCCTTATGCTTCTAAAAACATATCATGTATATGTGCAGATGTTTCATTAAACAAAGTACTAAAATGTGTTTTCTTTCTGATATCTCTTTGTGAAGATCATACTCACTTTTTAAGAGAAATTTTCTTACAGATTTGTTAGACGCCTATTATTGAAAATTGTGTACTAAGTCCTCAGATTCCTTGCTTATCTACATTTGTCCTTTAAATAAGTCACTGCATAGAAAAACTGGGTAACATATTTTGCTATTATCAGTGTGTCTGAATATTGTGGTTATCCTTTAATCCTATTGATCGTAGTCTTGAGTCATATGCACTGGACAGAAATCAATACTAATTGATTAAAACTGTCACCATAAAAATAGTAGACTGTTTTTTTGCTCAGAGTTAATTTTCTCAATGGATCTATATTTCCAGGGAATCCATTGTTTTTATTATCACACCAATGTGTGTCATAGCAATTACAAAACAATGCAATATAGTTGAAAGTCTTATGTGCTATTTATCAGTGAATAAAATTTCAAAGTAAAATAATTTATAAAATAAATTTTCATCCCCAAAATGGAAAATAACATAATTGTATATATATATATATATAACAAAAGTTTTTAAATAAATTATTTTATATATAAATGTAAATATAAGTGTATAATTATATTATTTATGTACATAATATGTGTATTATGTGTGTGTATTATATATATTTATATATGTATGTATATATTGTGAAGAGTGTTATCTTAGAGTTCTGAACAACTTATTAGGAGATGTATGAAGACTAACGTGTCAGTTAATCTAACTTGTCGGTTTGGCTGTATTGAAAACCTCCTGGGGAAGTGACTGCGCTGTAGGAACTATACTTGTGGGTGGTTTTACCCTCTGCTACTCATAGCTAATGAGGTGGTGGCCAGTTAAAGGGAAATCAGTGAAGTGTGATTTTGGAGGACACTCCTCTTTCTGCTGCTCTTCCCTTGTGCTATGCTCTGCAGATGCCCTGAAGGGAGAGGGTTTGTTCTGCCAGGCCTCTGCAGGATGTGTTTCTGAGGGTGTGCACTCAACCCTCGCAAACCTTCAGCCCCAACAAGCTTTTCCTCCTTAGCATTGCAGGTGTCACATATTTCATCACAACAAAGAGGAAGCTGAGTAGCACACCTGCAAAGGTTCTTAGAAAAAAAAGTATTCATTTAAATTTTAAAATGAGTAAATACTTGACATTATACTACTAAAGGCATATATTAATTGGAGCCATGAAAGGGCATACACACACACACACACACACACACACACACACACATACATACATACATACATATTTCATGGCTACAATTAATACTTTTCTACTGAATAGTAAATGTTATAATCATTGTTCTTGGTAATTTTCAAAAAAGAGATGGCTATTCATTTAATTCACTAATTTTCTCAGAGACATATTTTAGAATCTGTTATAGTAAAAAATGGAGAGTATAGTCAGTATGAATTTTTAAATTTAGTTGGCAAGTCAATACAAACCACTGGAAGAAAAATTGCAGCCATGTTATTACATGCCTGTGATCACATCACTTTGGATGGTCAAGGCAGAAGGATAGCAAGACTGAATGCCATCTGGGCACTTGAGCAACTTTAGAAATGCTTATGACAATTTATACAAAATACAATTAAAATAGGCGATTTTTATTTTTGAGACAGGGTCTCACTTGCAGTTCAGGGTGGCCTTGAGCTCACACTGTAGCCCAGGCTGGCGCTGAAATCCTGTCTCCAGAGTGCTAGGATTACAGGTGAGTGACACCACACCCAACCAAGATAGATGATTTAAAGTAAGAGAAAGTGTTGCAGTAGGCAGTAAGTCTGAAAACTCTGCTATAGGTCAGAAATATGAACATTAAATCTTAAATCAGATGATAGATTTTCAATAACCTCAAAGTTAGTTGCCACTGGCAATACAGGATTAGCTTTAACCTAAAAAGATAGAAACGAAATGTACACACTAGCCTGCTATACTTTATTGTACCTTATTTTATAAAGAACCACAGTGAGTATGAACAATGAATAGAATGCTTAATGTAGGGGAAGATGAACAGTGAATGATAAATTTTTAACTTAAACAAGAACTTATTTCTCTTGGGGATCAGGAGTTTGAGCCACAAGCTAAGCTGTGTTTTAAAATGCATCCTATCACCTACCAGACTGAAAAGGGTAGGAGAAAATGTTTGAGATAAAAAGTGAATTAAGAAATGCTATCCTTTGGTTACGTGTTTCAGGGAGTTGCAGTTTTCCCTTTAATAAATATTTCAATCTAAAGAGAGATGCCTTAGTAAAATGAAAACAAATGATAGTACTTTTTCCAAAGAGACAGTGCATTACTTTAAAATAAATGAAATGCCCATCCTCTGTCCTATGACAGTTCGATGCTCAAAATGAGACAGCCAAAAATAGGATGAACTCATTCTCATGGATACAAATTGAGTCCCTGTTCTTGTTCTATTCTGAAATGAAGGCAGAGAAGAAATATTATACTGAATCCAAGTCATATTCTTACAAAGATCACATTCGATAGTAACCAGAGAAACAGCACAATCTTAAATAATATTATATAATTTAGAACTAATCTTATTGATTAATGACACAATGTTCTCCATTATGAGTATTCAAAAAAACAAAAAAAGTGAAATCATTACTGAACAGCTTTTGAGAGATAATGACCATATTAAACAGCAAACTGTTGCTTTTATGGGTCTTTATACTTGAATTTAAAACTTTTATTATTAGATTGAATTAAATGTGAAACAATCGCTTGGTTTTGCTCAATATCCTACAGTTTTGTTATTGGGACATATCTGAGAACCTCGGGTAATCAAAATTCTGAACAAATTATATATTTTTAAAAATTTTACGCCAATATATACCTCAGTTTGTATGCAAATTTGTATGCATATTGCTTTTTTCCTCTACTGTTGCATTCCCCATTTCACCTTTTTGGAAAACGTATTTTAAACATTAAAATATAGTCCAGGTAGACTATGAAGATGATTAATACTAACAAGACAAAACTTCTTTTTTCAGATGTTCCACTAGGAGATTCTAATCCGTTGAAGTTTACAGAGAACTGACACTGTGGTGAGTAAGGTTATAATACAGTGAGATTAGTTCTTTTCTTGGGAACAGTACAAAAGGCTTTGAAAGTACTTAAAACAGAAAATCAACCCATACCCTAGAATTGCTGGAATCTTTGTTGACTCAAACAAAAAGAAATGGAGCACCAAACGTGCTCACTAAAAGACACAACTCTGAAAACTCCTGTATAAGAAGAAGGAAACTTTATGCTTGAAGGTAGTGCTACAGCATTAGCTTCCAAGAGGCAAGTAGGGAGAGACACACGTGGCCCTAGAGAGGAAAGAGGCATGTGCATGTGGAGGCAATGGACTTTCTCTGGAGAGTCACAGAGTCCTTGAAAGAATCTAGTATTTTAGTTGAAGTGGAGAGTGGGGAAGAGCTAAAACCAGAAATTGCAAAACATTAAACGTCAGAGCAATAATTTAGTTTTCTTGAAAAGACTACTTTATATGTATGTGTGTGTGTATATATATATATATATATATATATATATATATATATATATATACCTACCAGTGATTGTAAAAGTGTAACTCAGATCCTTGGACATTCCTAGGGTAAGTGCAGTGATTGATAAAATGAAACCTATACAAAAATGTTATGTTTCCTCTTCCTTGCTTTGATGTTGCCACAATGTAATCTGAGGGAGGAGAAGGTCACTTTCACTTAGGAATCTCCATGAAACACTAATACACTATCTAAAAATATTTTAAATCTCTATCTTTGAGTTCATGTCTTTTCAATTTCTATGACAAAAAGTAAGAACAGGACAAAAACTGGACACTTAAGTACCAGTTTACCTCGTTATATGATTTTTAAAATTGTTTACATTGTGAGCTGAAGTAGCAAAAACTTTGGCTTATGTGTTATTACACATTTCCCAATACAAACACAGTAAGCTTGTCACCTCACTGAAAATAATAGTATTGTTATTCAATAGCATGATGTGTCCTAACCAGTCTTTACTTGCTAACATCTAAGTCTGGTCAACCAAAGGGAATTCAAGGAATTTGTACAAGTTTACATAATTAATGCATGTTTTTATGTTGTTGTCCTTCATTATGTTTCAACAAAGTTCCTAACGTCAGGAAGAAAGTTGAAAATCTATAGTTCTTTGCTTTAAGGATAATCACACAGGTGTTATCATTAAGTTGGCAAAGGAGAAATAGAATAAAACTAGACAGCTTTCTTTCCTTCAAATATTATGCATCACACTCCAAAATTCTGAATTATTTAGCATGAGTTGACTTTTTAAAATACCCAGGTGATTGTACTATTTAATAACAATTGAAAATTACTTATCTAGATTGCTATTTCCTTGTCAGTTAATTATGCCCTATAAAGCAAAAATAATAAAACTTCTGTTAAATTTCATTTCATCTAATGGGAATTTCAGGTACTTTACATTATACATATTCCTTTTCTTGTCATTGAAATAGAATATTGACCATGCAAATATATTCTTTATATAGTGATAAATCATTACTTTCAGGATCCAAATTATCTGGCTAATTCTCAAATTGCCTGGTCTGAGACATAAATGCCAGTCTCCTTGTACTTTAAAGGATGTTTGGAGCTCATTAAGAATGTGTATTTCCAATCACTGATCCAATTATATAACTTATCAACATTTGGATCATAACTGCAACTTACAAATTCCAACCAAATACTCCATTTACATGGACTAGAATAACTAAGAGTTATAATCTCCTTAGAAAAATAAATTGTGTTTTAACACAGCCCCTTCATTGTTTTAGGTTAAAATGTCAACCACATAATTTCTCTGCTGAAAAAAAAAGTGAAGTATTTCACTTTTAATTATTTTACATTCGGAAATGCACATAATATTTTATTCTTTAAAAATTACACAATATGATTACAGCTTGAAAGCCAGACAACATACACAGTGTGCATTTATATATAAGGTGTACAATATACAAATGCATTGGTAATTACAAGTTTTCATTATACAGCATATAAACATAAATATTCTGGTAGCTGGTTGATCCAGTTGCAGTGCTTCCACTTATTTAAACCTGATTTCCATTTAAACCTGATATGTAAACATGCTGTCCTATTAATTTAACTCCAAGATTCTGGCTCACTAGACAGCTTAATGCGCTTGTTAACAGTTGTTCTTGTTCTTTGTATTAAAATTGCAATTTTATGAAATCTTGTAGTAAGTATGAATATAGATTTACCAATGAAGTAAAGCTATTAATATATTAATGCATTCAACTCCTCAGAGCAAATACTTAATGAAATATAGAGTTAACCAATATGCTAGGAAAACTTAGAATGAGAATAACTGAGTACAATGTAAGCATTTTCTTGAGCAGTAGAATATACCTAACAAATTAGCAGAGTTGTTCTTTATAGAAAGCTATATATTTAATTTTCAAAAATGAGAAATTTAGAATAAGAAACTTTTAAACTATTAAATTCAGAAAAAATTAGGAACTCTTAACACTGTGATTCCTCTTAGGAGTGAAAATTCAAGGCAGTTGTGTGTTGAACTTAAACTACAGGAGAGGGATTTCACAACTGTAGGGCCTTCAACTGTTAAGTTACATAGAGGGAAATTGGCTCTCCGTACTGATGACCATGTCAATCTAACATAGAAGCATTCACTGAGTATGTCTTACTAGAAAATGTTAATGCACAAATTACAGATACAAGTTAAGCAAGTTCACATTTTTCTGTTCAGGGATTATTACAAATGAATTTTAGTGACACACCAATTCGCCTTGTTTTGTTGGGCGTCATACTGTAATTGTATGCGTCTCTCTGTAAAACCATGAGAGCATGCTATTTTTTAACTTGTATACACATTTGTAAGATAGGATACCTTTTATTTTTCAATAGTAGTTTCAAAAGAGTAAATATAACTAAACTTTAAAATAGGTGACCTAGAGAAGATACAATTGAAGGTGAGAAAAGTGAATTTCTCAGAAGATATAACTGTCCTCTTGTCAATATGACTAAGTGACGTACATCTGATTCTGACGTTCTTGACTATTTCATAGAACAGAAAACTAAATCAAATGAAGGAAAATATTTCAAAGTAATGATGGCACTGTAACACATTAATGATGAACTCGGTTCCTACCATACATTGCAGGAATCAGTCATTGTTCTGTTTCGCTTTTTATATTGAATATCAAATAGTTAAATAAAGTCATCAAAATATTTTGAATAAAATAAGCTATTCTAGGCCAAGAAAATAGATATTGGACAAATGCAGGCTTGATATTATACATTCTGAGGTTATCAAGTGCTTTTACTCTATAAGTGGCTTACATCATATTGATAATTTTAAAAAATCATTAACTATACAACATTGTTAAAAATATGAAATTGTTATACAAAGAACTATATTATCCATATTTTA
>PVLD010003450.1:86098-142532 GCA_004027595.1 Dinomys branickii
TTTTTTTTTTTTTTTTTTTTTTTTTCCGGGACCGGGGATCGAACTCAGGGCCTTAGTGCTTAGCGGCAAGCACTTACCCCACTGAGCTGTACCTCCAGCCCCCATAGTTGCTTCTATATGATAGTTGTTTCTGATTGGGATTGAACAGCTTGAACATTTAGGAAATACCATTTACATGCTAACATGTATTAGTATGCAAATTAATGGGTTTGACGTGACATGTTCACACATGCATATATCCTGCATGGAACATGGTATATTCCTTTCTATCATCTCTCAACCCCCCCCTCTCTTTTCTCCCTCACTCTCTTCCCTAGTCAATAAATCACGTTACTACTCTCAAATCGTCTCGTTTTTCTTTTTGTCTTTTCATATTTTTTCTTTCTTTCCTCATATGTGAGAAATTACTTGGTGCTTCCCTGCGTATCTGCGTCTAACTTGCTTCTCCTAATGTGATATCATAGAGTTTCATTTATTTTCCTACAAATGACAGATTTCCTTTTTGTTCTCCTATACTTCATCGCGTATATGCCAGGTTTCTGTATTTGTCTATTGATGTGTACCTAGGCTGAGTCATTTTGGCTGTTATGAATAAACATGTGTGGGCAGGAGGCCCTTTTGTATAACTTGTATTCCTGTGGGTATAGATGTTTTCTTTGAACGTATATCTAAAAGAGGTATAGCATTTGTATGAAAATATTTTGCTGGTTTTTTTTTTTTTTTTTTTTTAGCTGGTCTTTTTCTGCTCTTTGCATCGCCAAAATTCTATTAGGGAAAGAGAACACCAACACCCATAACTTCTCTCCCGGCCTCCTGCAGCAGCCGCACCACTCAGGCTACACAACCCAGACTCTGCATGGCTGATGATGCCAGTCACTCCCAGCGGGCTGTATACAAAGGCAGGGCAGGAGGCATGAATGCTTCTCTGTATTAGGCAGTGTGGTAGGGCTGCTATGGCAGAATGTGAGGCCAGGAAGGCCCAGGAAGCCAAGGACATGGGCTTATTGATCGTAGAAGTCCACATGAGCTCCAGACTCGAACATGTCTGTTTGCAGCAAGCTCAGGAGTTTCTGGGCTGATAATGTGCAGTCCACCAGCTGCCCCTTTGCCTTCAGCTCCTGCAGGCTCTTGGAGGTCTCCCGGGCCAAATGTTGCATGTTCGTGTCCAGGGGCCCTGGGGCATAGCTCAGTACCCTCACACTGGGCTCCTCTCTGGCCAGGACTTGGAACATCATGTCACGGGCAGCCTTCCCTGCACAGTACAATGCCCAGCCCTTGAAGGGCTGCAGGGCACAGAGGGATGAGATGTTAACCACTGTTCTGCTGAGGCCAGGACTGTCGGAGAAGGCCTTCAAAACACCAGAGGTCAGGCAGAGCGTGGAGGTCAAGTTCAGAGCCCAATAGTTGTTCACTTCAGCGGGGTCACTCAGGTTTAGGAAGCCTTTGGAAACATCTCCAAGAGTGCCCGCGTTGTTGATGAGCAGCAGTCTCTGCAGGCCCTCGGGCCTGGGCAGCTCGCGTAGGGCCGCGAGCAGCTGCTGCAAGCCGGCGTCCGAGCCCAAGTCGGCAGGCACTCGCAGCACGTGCAGCCCAGGCCGCCTGGCGTCCAGCTCGGCCTCCAGCTGTCTCAGCGCGTCGTCACTTCGGGCACTTAGGAGCAGTACCGAGCCAGGCGACAGCAGCAGGGCAAGGAGCGGGGCCAGGGCGCGGGCTGAAGCCACGGGAGGCCCCAGTCAGGACGCACACTGCACGGCCCAGACTGCCCACCTCCATGCCGCGGATCTGGTTTTTTTTGAGAAGCCTCTGTACTGTTTGTTCTTCATAGTAGCTGTACTAATTTGCATTACAACTAACAACATGGAAGAGTTCCCTTTTTTCACATCTGTATCAGCATTTTTGTTTTATTGTTTTAATAATAGCCATTCGGACTGGGATGAAATCTCAGCGTAGTTATGATTTCCATTTCCTTGATGATGGCTATATATATGGAGCATTTTTTCATGTATTTACCCAAGTGCAACTCCTCTTTTATAAAGCACCTATTTAGATTACTTGACTATTTAAATATTGGAGAATTTGGTCTGTTATTTTTGTTTTGGCATATGCTCAATGTTAATCCTCTTTCAAATGGATGGCAGGCAAAAGTTGGAAAAAATCTTAGGGAACAAAAATATATGCATAAAAATTAGAAACGTGGTTGAAAGGTACAGCAAAATATTATTTCCTAATTTACAACTTACTTTGGGACTCTCACACATTTTCCTCTTTGAAAGGAAAACATGTTAATTTGAGCTTCAACTACTTTTCTTTAAAGCTTCCTATCTTTTAATTTCCTTTCTTCCTGTCCGTTATTTCCACGTTTTGGCCTCTTCTGTTGTGGAAGATGCTATGTTACTTCCTTTATAAGCAAAAGTACAGAAGCAGGAGGACACAGCCTCCGGGTCAGAGCAGCACGGGGACGCACGGAGGAAAGGCAGCAGGACGAAAGGCACAGGTCATCAGTGGAAACCCATACCGCACCTCCGTCTCTGGGCTTGGCTCAGCAATGATGTCATAGTGTGGTTATGTTATGTAAGCTCTTGTGAATGAATACTGTGTCATTTGCTGTGAATCTGTGGTTTCCTGCTGGGAGCCGCTGAAGCTGGAAAATAATCACAGGTGCAGGACGAAGCCAGCCTGAGAACAGCGGAGCTCCTGAGAGTAAACAAGCCCCTTGGAGTAAACAAGCCCTTGTAGCTTGTTTACTCCGTGCTGGGCAGGCAGGTGGAAATTAACCAAGCTCTCCAGGGTATAAATAAATGCCCCTACTGTTGAAGTCAGTCCTCTTGCTCATCAGGCAAGTTGCCAGAATTTGTGCAGACAACAGGGTGAGAGAGTGGACTGGTAGGAAAATAGTTAGCACTGGAGTATTATACTGACAATGATCAGGTGTAAAAAGCAGGGCATGGAGGTCTACTGACCTTAAACAATACAGTTACAAAAAGTAGGCTTACGAGAAGACAAAAAGGAAGAAAGGATGTTAACTTGCTAGTAAGAAATTAAACAGTTTCAAAAACCACAGATGAAATGTTTGCTGTTTTCAAAGTTTCTGTCTTTACTTCTGTTTTCTGGATTGTGGATAAAAGGTGTTTTAAAACCACAAAGGATGCAGCTAGGATCTGTATTTTAAACTTAAGTCCCAAGCCTAAGCGGGACAAGAGCAGCCGCACTGCCTGGGGGAGGGGCACAAAGAGGGTTCAGGGAGAGCCCCAGGTCCTAGGCAGATCCAGCTGAGACTTCTCAGCTGCTTGTGTGTCCCTGCAGTGCATCCAGCAACAGCCACTGGCATGTGCTGCCAGCTGTCAACAAGTCCATTAGGAACCCCATGGGCACAACATGACTGTCGTGCGCCCTGGCTCTCTCAGCCGCCAGCGCCACTGGCCTGGACAAGGCTGTGCCCGAGTTTGGCACCAGAAATTCATCGGGCTCAAACAGTGCCTGTGCTCAGAATTCAAGAAAAAAGACTGGACATCCATCGGCCAAAGTGAAAGCGCAGTGCTAGAGCTACAACTGGCATGCCAAGAAACTCTTGTGCACCTCAGCCAAGCAGCCCACCTGCCAGCATTTGCTTGGGGAACGGGAAAAAATGTGGGCAGGAGACCCCATTCCCCGTACTAAGACAGTAGGGCCGTTTCTGGGAGTTCATCCTTCCCTGAGGCAGTGGAGCGGAGGGAGGCTCCTACCTTTGTCCCTCCTCCAGGTTCCTATTAACTCCAGAAATGGGACCCCAAATTATTCTTACTGGGGTCTATGGACCTTCGCCTCCAGGTACAGTGGAACACCTGCTAGGCTACAGCAGTATTATTTTAAAAGGTCTTCAGATTTTGCCTGGTGTCATATATGCTGATTACACAGGAATAATCAAAGTTGTGGTTCAGTCTACTCAAACACTGTTCAAATCACCCTAGACTCACAGGTCACTCAATTAGTTGATTGGCCTTGCCCGAGACCTACTCAGCTCTCCTGACAACAGTCCAGTGCTGAATTACAATGGTGCGTAGCTACTTCTTCCCAGAGAACCCTATAGTTTCTTCTTCCCAGCTGCCTTTGCCAAAGCATGTGTGCACTAACAAGGATCCAATCCCCCTTCAGGGAGTTATGCTAAGCAGCCTATGTCAGATACCCTCTCCCCTCAGAGAGCATATAAGCTCCAACCCTGTCCTTGGTCTTCAGAGAGCCAGCACAGCTGTTCTGGTGCTGATTCCCTCTGTTCCTGCATTAAACTTTTATCTCTTGCTGTTTATATCTCTCTCTTCTTCTGCATTGTGTTAGATTGAATACCTAATTCTCACTCATTCAGTTGGTGTCATGGCCCTGCCAACCCAGGGGTTGCTTTGCTCCTAGAGGGTTACCCCCCCCACATCTGACCTGCCCCCCTTCTAAGGGCCTTTCTCCTTTCCTTGTCTCTGTTCCTTCTTTCTCTCTTTTTCTGTTACTGGGGAGCCCTTCACCTTGCTGCTTCTAGCAGATAGCAACACTGGCCTTCCTCACTTCAAATTCCAAGTGAGCCTTCCCTTGCACTCCTTCAGGATTTCCTCTCTGTTTTCTCCAGTGATGACTGGAGAATTCATTGTTGGGACATGTCCATTCTCCTTTGGGCTTTGCCCCTTTGTCCTCCCTGGTGACAACTTGAGAAGACATTGTTGGGACACGTTCATCCCCTTTTTGGGGCACGTTCATGGTTGCACTTCACTGGGGGATGATGATCCTCCGCTGATTTGTGATCTCCCTTTCCCCTGGCTCACTTCCTCAATTTGGTTACACGATGGGTAAATACTCAGTCCTTACCCTACAGTCCTTACCCTTGGGCTGCCTTCTTAGGCACTTAGATACACTAGATCTAAAACAAACTCTCCAGCTGAAGAGATTAATTTTCCTTTGCCAAACGGCTTGGACTACTTATTGCTTAGATAGTTCTGAACAATGGCCTTCTGAGGGTACACTGGACTTCAATATAATAAGCGATCTAGATAACTTTTGCTACCAAAGTGGCAAGTGCATAGAAATACCCCATGTCCAAGTGTTCCTTGAAGTGTGGGCACGTCCTGACCTAATTCAGTACTGTAAAGCATCCCAAATTATTTTGGCACGCTCCACAAGAACCCCTTTCTTATCAGTCTGCCATCACGATTCTTCCCTGTCCTGCCTCTCTGATCCTGTAGATGATGTCCCTCTTCCTTCTTACCTTTGCAACTCTTGTAGTGCTTTGGCCCACTCCTCCTCCTCATTGCTGGCTACTCCTCCACCTCATGATGGCATCCAGCTGCCCACTACTCCTTTCACCTTCACCTCCTCCTCTCCCAGGGACAATAGTTCTCCCTTCCTTTACCCAACACTATCTCCTCCTTTCTCTTCCCCCCAACTGCCTATCATGCTCACCCTCATGATCCTCCAACTTCCTCTGTCCTCACTTCCCCTACATCTTCTTTAGCACCTCCCAGACTAGAGCCTCCCACTTCCTCTGTCCTCGCTTCCCCTGTGCCATCTTTGGCTCCTCGTTTTATCCCTCCCACCACCAACCCTCAACCCCTCCTGCCCCTCCTCGAGGTTCCTGGAATGGAGGGTCTTATCAATGTTCACATTCCCTTCTCTATCTCTGATCTCTCTCACATTACTGAGCCTTTAGGTTCCTTTGATGATGACCCCTTTTATTTTACAAAACAGCTTAGATTTATTTTCAAGGCTTATGTGTTAACTTAATCAGGATATTCAAGTGATCTTATCTGCCTCTTTGTTCTCTGCACAAAAGGGTGCTCTGTGGCTGGCTGTCCAGGCTATAGCAGACAAAAGACACTGATTACAGTATTCTTTTCCTATCCATGTAGAGGCAATTCCACTTTAAGATCATGACTGGAATTATCAGGAAGGGGCTGATGGATCTGAACATGTGGGACATATAACTGATTGTCTAATCCAAGGCCTTCAAAAAATTTCCCGTAAACAAGTAAACTATTAAAAATTAAGAGAACAGACTCAAAGAGCTGATGAAAACCCAGCTGCATTTTTATCTCAGCTGACAGAGCCCCTCCAAAAATACACAGATGTGCACCCCGCTTCGCCTTCAGGGGAAGTTTTAATTAACTGTCATCCTTTTTCCCAATCAACACCAGATATTCAAAACAGCCCAAAAAAGTCCAATTTGGGCCCTCAATCCCCACAAAAAGATGTATTAGATGCAGCCTTCCATGTCTATAATAGTAGAGATCAATTATCTCACCAAAAGAAATTGGATAAATTAAACTTACAAGGTAAACAAGATCTAAAATAAATAAATAAATAAAACTTCAAGCTAAACTCCAAGTCCAGGTCTTTGCAATGGCACTTAGGGCTCAGAGAAACCACAGGAAATGGGGACCATCAAAACCAACAAGACCTGAGCCGCTCCAGGACCATGCTACAGATGTGGTCAACTTGGACACTGGGTGAAAGTTTGCCCAAATCCGAAACCACCACCAGAACCATGTCCCATATGCAAGCAAGAGGGCGATTGGAATGTCAATTGCCTTGTCCACCAGAAATCGGGTAAGTCATCTACTTGTCTGCCCTCACAGGAACCAACAACACTTGCTTCACTCTCAGACTTGTAGCTAACTGACCTAGGTGGATTCACTACTGGAGAAGATTGACGGGGCTCGAGGTCCATGGCCCCAGTCAAGTTGACACTCTCGGAACCTCAAGTCTCGCTAGGCGACTCAGGTAAAACGGTCTCTTTTCTTATTGACACGGGGGCCATGTATAGCATTATTCCTGAATTTGCTGGCTGATGTTCATGGTCACAACTCTCAGTTGTGGGGTTGATGGTAAGCCATCTCAGCCTCTGCACACAGGTCCCATTCCTTCTCGATTTGACACACTTCTTCACACACAATTTTTTGGTTACTCCTACCTGCCTGGTTACCCTTCTGGGCAGAGATTCATTATAAAAATTAAACTTTTCCTACACTTTCACTCTTCCCACTGCATTGATACTTCAGTCCCAGTGTACTATCTCTAAATTCCCTACTCCTAATCTCCCCCTCCCCTCATTGTTAATAGATCCCATCATCTAGCACACCTCTAATCTGACCCATGCCACCCATGCAACTCCAGTTCTAATACATCTTAAGGATCCCTCAATTTTCGTTGTGTCTCACAATATCCAATAGTTCCAAAACACCTGAGGGGACTCAAACCTGATTTGTAGACTGCTTTCTAATGGCTTTCTCAGAACAATGAATTCTCCTTTTAATACCCCCATCTTGCCTGTACTAGAGCCTAATGGTACATAGAGATTAGTCTAAGATCTCAGGGCTGTTGATGCGGCTATCCTTCCTATACATCCTGTAGTCCCAAACCCTTATGCTGTCCTCTCTCATATTCCCCCTTCCACCTCTCACTTCGCAGTATTAGATTTAAAAGATGGGTTCTTTACAATTCCTTTGCATCATCAATGCCAAGATCTTTTCACATTTATGTGGACAAATCCAGACACCTTTCAGTCCTCCCAAGTAACAGGGACCATATTACCACAGGGTTTCAGAGGTAGCTCCCACTTTTTAAACCAAGCTCTAGCAAAGGACCTCGCAGCTGTACATGTACAGCCCAGCATGCTCAGTCAGTGTGTAGACGACCTCCTGCTTTGTTCCCTCTCCCATACCGCCACAATGCAACATGCAGCCACCGTACTGAATTTCCTCTGCGGTAGGGGATGTAGGCTTACCTCCTCCAAAGCTCAAATTGCTTCACCAAAGGTCAGATACCTAGGACTCACACTTACCCTCACTGCACACTCCATAACCTCCGACCACAGGGCTCTCCTCTGTGACTTACAGATACCAGTTACAAATCAACAGATATGTCCTTCCTAGGCCTAGCAAATGTTTTCCATCTTTGGATCCTAACTTTGTTTCTCTAGCACAACCACTATATCGAGCCCCTAAGGGGTCTCTTACAGACCCTTTAGACCCCACTAAGCCAATTAACACCCCCTTCACAAAGTTAAAAGAGGTTCTGCTTAAGGCTGCTGTGCTCACTCTACCCAATCCCACTATACCCTTTACTCCAAACACCATAGCAGAAAAAGATAATGCAATGGGAATACTAGGATACGATAGGGGATCCTTATTTCAGGCAGTGGCCTATCTCTCTAAACAAGTAGACAATAGAGTTAAAGGATTGCCTCCTTGCCTTACAGTGTTAACAGCAACAGCCATCCTAACACAAGAGGCCAAAAAGTTCACCCTAGGAAAAAATCACAGTCTACTCACCACATCGACTAATTGACTTAATCTCTCACAGAACACTTCCAGCCCACATCACTCCATCATGACTACAAGTTCATTTAATTCTAATGTAGGATCCCAATGTCACAATTTCCATGAGCAGTACTCTAAATTCAGCAACCCTATTACCTACTTCTAAGACAGAGACAGAGACAGAGACAGAGACAGAGACAGGACCCCTACATGAATGCACAGATGTTCTCCAATTAACTTCTACCCCTTTCCCCCACATACATGACTCTCCTTTCTCTACCCCTACTGACACCTGGTTTATAGATGGTAGTTCAACAAACACCACTACTTAGAAGAGAGCAGGATACTCTATACTCATGTTATGGTTTGTATCTGCATGTCCCCCCAAATCGTCATGCAGGTATGGGGTGGCTTTTAGAGTTTATGACTGATACATGATCCAATGCTGGGATTATGGGTGTGAGAGCTATACATACCTTAAGGTGGATAGTTTGCTTGGATTATGGATGTGAGCTATACCCGCCCTAAGGTGGATAGTTTGTATATGTAAGGGAGAGAAAGAGGCAAAGAGGCAGCTGGCTGCCATTCCTCCTGTCCTTCCTCTCTTCTTGCACTTGTTGCTTTGCTGTGTACCACCGCCATGAACTGTTGCCCTCTGCCATGTGCCACTGTGCCTCAAAACCAGCCAAGTAAGGACTGAAACCTCCAAAAACTGTAAGCTAAATAAACCTTTCTTTCGTCCATTTTGGATGTTGGATATTTTGTTGCAGCAACAAGAAAGAAGTAACCAAGACAAGTCAGTAGATCTAAGGTGATAGAGACAAGCTGTATACCTCCAGGAACTTCCTCAAAAAAGGCAGAACTCATTGCTTTGATGAGACCCCATACATTAGCAAAGGACACAATTATTAGCATATACACAGACTCCAAATACACTTTCAGTATTCTACACTCACATGCAGCCATATGGCAGGAGAGGGGCCTTATACACACTCAAGGCTCCCCTGTCACAAATGCACCACTTATTCTCAAACTCTTAGAAGAAGCCCAACTCCCAAAACAAGCTGCAGTAATACATTGCAGAGGACACCAGTCCTCAGCTGACCTTATTTCCCAAGGAAATGCCTTTGCAAACTTACAAGCAAAACTAGCAGCACAATGCCCATACTCCTCCCATCTGTTACCTGTAATCCCCACCGACCTCCTTAGCCCCTCGTACACACCCAGTGAACTTCAACTTCTCACAAAACCTGACTACACTCAAAACTCTCAAGGATGGATCTTCCGGGGGGCCAAGTTAGTTCTCCCAGAGAATCAGGCAAAAGATATTCTCAGCAACTTACATTATTGCTTTCATGTTGGCAACCTTGGGTTTGCATGCACTCCTAGATCCAGTAGTCACATGCCAATGCCTCCTGTCCATTATACAGGAGATAACACTTAACTCCCAAATTTGCACCAAAACATCTCCACAAGGCCACCCCCCTTCCTTTCCTATTCACCAGTTTCGCAGAAAAATACCAGGTCAGGATTGGCAAATAGATTTTACACATATGTCCAAATACAAAAACATAAAGTACCTACTCACTCTTGTATGCACCTTCTCAGGCTGGATAGAGGCTTTTCCCACAGCCAGAGAGACTGCAGATGTGGTGACTAATGTACTGCTCTGGGACATTATTCCCAGATTTAGGCTCCCACAATATATACAATCTGACAACAGCCCAGCCTTCCTCTCCCAGGTTACACAACAAGTATCTTCTAGCCTCAATATCACTTGGAAATTACACATACTATATCACCCTGTCTTCAGGAAAGGTTGAAAAAGCAAATGGGCTCATAAAAACCCATCTAACCAAACTTACCTTACAGCTACACCAACCATGGCCAGAACTTCTGCCTTTAGCACTCACAAAACTCTGAGCTCTCCCTACATCCCCCACACAGGCCCATCTGAGCTAATGTATGGTAGACCATTCCTTCTACAAGTCTATCCTCACCCTCCAATCTTCCCCCCTTAGTAGACTATATTCCAATTCCCTCATTTCTTGAACATCTTCTCCGACAACATGCAGATCTTTGTCTTCCTCAGCCTTTTGAAGGATACTCACCAGAAGCCCCTCTATCTCCAGGAGACCTAATCTATATTAAAATTCCCTGACCCACAGGTTCAACACTTCAACCAAAGTGGAACAGGCCCTGTCTGGTGCACCTCACAACTGCAACGGTGGTAAAAGTAGAAGGATTCTCAAACTGGTTTCACATCACTCAGATGAAGAGATATCATCCACCACCTGGTAATTTCGATCCTGAACACATTGAAGGGACTTTGTGGACTTTCCATCCAATAGTTCCCACTCGTCTCTAACAAGACAACAAAACTAATGCATTACTATCCTATCTGGCTCTGGTCCTTCTTTTGCTTCTTACTGTTTTGTTTCATCATAGTTGCTCTGACGCTCCATCCAAAGGAAGTCAAAACCTCATTGCGAATTTTACTCATTAAACTCTTCACACCTTTTATTTTTCTTATTACATACCTAAACTGCCTAACCAAATTTTATATACCTAAAATATCTAACCAAACTCTACACACTTAAAACTCTTTAGCTTTCCCTCATCTACAATGTGGACCTTTTGTCTCGGCTCTTTGTTCCTGCTTCTCAGATACTTTCCTCCCACCTCTGCCCTAGCCCAACCAAGATTATATACTTTCATTTGCACCACACATATACAGATGGCTACCCACAACTGAGAGTAACAAAAACACTGGCCCAGACAAACTGGACTGAGGGAAACCCAAGCCCCATACTAAGGGTTAAATGGGCAGACATATACTCCTGGAGACAGTATCAGTGCCCTTCAATTCTACATGTGTCCTGAAAACCCTTATTATGAGCCTTGTTTCAACACTTATTGGTACCACTGCCCTCACTGGGGCTGTGAAACCATTGGCTCTACTAATCTCCATGGGTTTGGCAAAACAATGATAACTACATTACAATGTTCACAGTTCCAGAAAACCACAAAAGGTTTTTCAATGTCCAGTTCCTGCTCACCATAATAATCCTCTTAGCTTTCCAAAATGCCAAAGATGGGGCTTCGCACAACATATCTGCCCTGGCCCAGGTAAGACTACCAATTCCTTACCATTACAAAAACACTAATTTCATGACTTACTGCAATCCTTTTTGTCACATCCCAAACCACAACCAATATATTCATCCACCAAATACACCACAAACACAAAAGCTAAGACAATCTCTCCCACTCACAGCAACTCAAATTCTTAATGTGGCCTATACTTTACTCCAAAAAGGGACAAATTATTCTCACCCTACCTGCTGGTTATGTTTGCCTATTTTAGCTAACATTTACATGGTTCAACCAGTGCTATTCGATCACTCACAACTTGTACAAAATGCTTCCCCATACCCAATTATAGATCCTCTTCAAATAGCCCCAAATCAAGCCTGGCCTCTAAATCTCACATGTCTTCATTTTACCCAAGATTATGCTATTTCCATCGAACCCCCTAACCTATTTATGGGAAACCTGACAGGCTGTACATATCACTTCCACTTAAAATTTCAAAATCCGAGTTTGGAGATACATCCACCTCCAAACATGTTCTTTATCTGTGGAAATGGAGCCTATTCCCATCTTCCTGCTCACTGGATGGGCACATGCACTATTGGATTCCTAGCCCCCCATGTATCTCTTACAACTGACCATACAACTCTTACACAGTACTATAACCAATATAACAAGACAGATTACCCGTAGATGCAGAGCTCCAAGATTGGTCCCTGTGTTGCTAGGTGTTGGAGTCTTCTCAGCCATTGGTTTGTGGGCAGGAGGGTTAGGGGCCAGCTTAAGTTTCTACTCTCAAATGTCCCATGATATAGAAAACACCATAACATCAGTCCGTCAGAGTGTGGACTCACTTCAGGATCAAATAAACTCACTTGCTATGGTATTGCTCCAACAAGGGCAGGCACTAGACATTCTGACAGCAGAAAAAGGAGGATATTGTGCCACGTTGGGTGAAGAATGTTGTTATTTCATCAATCAATCAGGTGTAGTAATGGACCAAGTAGAAAAGCTAAAATAATTTGTAGCTGATATACAGGGGAGACACTATTTTCCAGATTCTACCTCTTGGTCATTGTGGTGGGGTTCCTTGGACTCATGGGCCACCATCTTAATGCCGATCATGGGCCCCCTGATTTTTGTAATTATTTTTTTGCTCCTTGCTCCTTGTGTTTACAGGCTCCTTTATGGTTTCATCCAGGCCAGAAAACAGATGTTCACTACCCACGAAATTCTTCTAAGCAACATCACTACCACTTCAACCCGGGCAGAGCAGGCTCCTCAGACCCATCCTTCCTTCTCCCGGGCTCCATGTTGCCCCTATCCAGTAGGAAGTAGCCAGAGAGACTAACAACGCCCCTTAAACACCAAAGAGATGGGAATGATTAACCCCGCCAGAGATCCACTCAGCTTTCATGGCAATAGTCCAATGCAAAGTTATAGTGGTGTCTAGCTCCTTCCCAGAGACCCCTGTAGTTTCTTCTTCCCAACTGCATTTGCCAAAGCCTGTGCGCACTGACAAGGATCCAATCCCCCTTCAGCAAGTTATGCTGAGCAGCCTACGTCAGCTACCCTGTGCCCTCTTGTGGGAGACTGCCAAGAGACCCGCAGTCGACATTCATCTTGAAATGTATCAACCATCTTAAGAGCCTTGAGTTTAGTTTCAGTTTCTATCCTGAGTTAAGTTTCTATTTTCTCTGAGCTAAGTTTCTCTTTCTGGTAAATCATATGATGTAACCACATGCTATCGCCTAATGCCTGGACCTCCCTCACGTGATATCTGGACCTCCCTCCGTTGCCTAGTTACCCGCTGACGTCAATTCCCACTCCCGCACTGTATATAAACCCGAGACTTCTGCCTAATAAACGAGACTTGATCAGACTCCTGTCTTGTCTCCATTTCTTGTGTCCCTCTTGTCTCTTTTTCATCCCACTCCCCCTCTAGAGCCTTCGTTGACTACCCGCAGGTCGGGACAAGTGGCGCCCAATGTGGGGCTCCAGTATGGGGATCCAGTGAGGACCGCTGTTCAAGAAGTCGCACGCCCGCCTCCCACGAGACTGGAGAAAGAAGAGGATCGGTCTGATGTGGGAACCTGCTGCGTCTGACACACCTCGGTAAGGACAGTGCATAATGGGACAAGCAATGAGTAAACATGAGATGTTTGTTAAAGAGCTAGAAAAAGCTCTCCAGGCATGAGGAGTAAAGGTTAAATATAAACAGTTATGTGAATTTTTTGATTATATTATGATGTTTGTCCTTGGTTTCCTATTGATGGAACAATTAGTTCAGACAAATGGAAATTAGTTGGTGATGCACTTAAGTCTTATTATGCAGTGTTTGGGGTTGCAAAGGTACTGATAACTGCTTTTTCATATTGGAATTTAATTGATGAAATTTTATCTCCTAAAAATTTTGATGCTACAATTGCTAATGTGGTTGAAAAAGGTGAGATTATTTTACAAAATGAGGTTATAGAACAATCAGTGACTCAAAATCATAATGTAGATAAACTAGATGAAGACCTTATGTCTTTTGAAAGTGATAGTGAGGACGATCAAGCTAAACAAATTGAGAACAAAGAGTCCTCCATGATTGATATAAAAAAGATGGAGCCCTTGAAATCAGGTTCAAACCAGTTTGAATCCGGTCTAAAACAGGAAATTACATCTAATCCTCTTGATTTGAGAAAAACTACATCTAAAATTATGCCCAGTCTTAGTGACTCATTGAATATGGGAGGAGCTAAGCCCAAAACTAAGTTATATCCTGATTTGTCAGAAATTTCAGAAACTAAAATGGAGGAAACAGATGAAAGTCATAATGATATGGCAAAGATGGCTGCCGCTGCTGAATATCATGCAGCGAAAATGGCTATTAGATGTTATAATTTAGATTGGCCGCCTAATATTCAACGTCCTCCACCTTATGGTACTAATCATAATGCTCCTCCATCAGCATATCCAGTCCTTGATGATTCTAGTAAAGAATTAAAAAATAATATGAACTTACTAAAGAACGAATAAAATTACAGATAGAACAATAAGATCTTTTAACTCAAGAGATAAAAATAAAAAAGGATCATCAAAATCTTATAGCTCAATTAGATAAATTAAATATACATGAATCTAAAAAAGGATTAGATATAAAAACAGATACCTCACAAAATTCAAAACCAACTGTAAAAGGTATCATTCCAAAGTCTATTCCTCAAGTTAGTTCTATTGTAGAAATGAATAAACTGGAAACATTTCCAGTAACTGAAACAACAAATGATCAAGGACAAGTTCTCCGCACTCTTCTTACTTTGGATTTTAAAATGATAAAAGAGCTTAAAACAGCAGTGGCTCAATACGGAGCTACAGCTCCTTATACTACAGCAATTTTAGAATCTATAGCTGTTAATTGGCTTACTCCTGGAGATTGGTATACACTAGCTAAAGCTACTCTCTCTGAAGGAGAATATCTTCTATGGAAATCAGAATATGTGAATAATTGTAAAGAGTTTGCTAAACACAATGCTCAGGCGAATAATGGATGGACTTTTGATATGTTAGTGGGAGAAGGCAATTTTGATTCTAAAGAGGCTCAAATTTTATATTATCCAGGACTGTATACACAAATTCTTACAGCTGCAAATAGGGCATGGAGAAAATTACCTTCCAAAGGAGACATGAGTTCTTCTCTCACTAGCATTAGACAAGGACCAGATGAGCCTTTCTCAGATTTTGTTTATCGCTTGCTTACTGCAGCCAGCAGAATTTTTGGAAACACTGATGCAGGTACAGATTTTGTTAGACAATTGGCTTATGAAAATGCTAATGCTGCCTATCAAGCTGCTATTTGACCATATAGAAAAAAGACTGATTTAACAGGTTATATACGTCTTTGTTCTGATATTGGAACTGCTTATCAACAAGGTCTTGCTATGGCTGCTGCTAAAAAGAACATTTCAGTCAAACAATAAGTGAATCAACAAAATAAATGCTTTACTTGTGGAGAAACTGGTCATTTTGCCAAAAATTGTAAAAAGGGAATCAAAGGTCCTATTGACAATCCTAACACAAAAATGCTAGGTCTATGTTCTAGATGCAAAAAAGGAAGACATTGGGCAAATAATTGCAGATCAAAAACAGATATTGATGGTAATAAATTAATTCCACATTGGGTAAAAGATTACAGATCACAATCAGAGATTGAAGACAAAGAATCAATTCTGATGCAGGGAAACGGGTATCGGGGCCAGCCCTAGGCCCCCAAACCTGTACCCAAACCCAGACAAATTTATGGGGCACTCAAATTTGTTCCACAAACCAACAATTCATCACAACAACAATCCATTTCTGATCTCTGCAGAGCCACAACAGGTAGCGCAGGACTGGACCTCAGTTCCACCTCCTACACAGTATTAACACCTGAAATGGGGGTTCAAGCTCTTCCTACAGGAATTTTTGGACCTCTACCAGAGGGTACCTTTGGTCTTATAATAGGTAGAAGTAGTTCTACTCTTAATGGTATTCAAGTTCTCCTGGGAGTTATAGATAATGATTATACAGGTGAAATTAAGGTTATGGCCTCTTCTCCTAAATTTATTAGTACTATACAAACAGGACAACGATTTGCACAATTGTTACTTCTACCTCTAATTCAGACACCTAATAAATTTGTCTCACAACAGAGAGGTAATAAAGGATTTGGCTCATCAGATGTATATTGGGCAAAAGTTATTTCTCCACATAAACCTCTCATGACTCTATGGTTAGATGGCAAAGAATTCTCTGGATTAATTGACACAGGTGCCAATGTTACTATCATTAAAAAAGAGATTTGGCCCAAGGCTTGGCCTTTAGACATCACTATGACTCACCTACAGGGCATAGGACAAAGTCAAAACCCAGAAAGGAGTTCAAAATTACTAACTTGGAAAGATTTGGAAGGAAATAAAGGCACTATACAACCTTATGTTATAGCTGGTTTACCAGTAAATTTATGGGGAAGAGATTTATTATCTCAACTTGGTATGATTATGGGGAGCCCTAATTGTGTAGTCACTGCTCAAATGTTGAGAAGTGGATTTGTACCAGGTCAAGGCCTAGGTAAGGATAATACTGGAATAACAGCACCTATAGAAACTACTCCAAAATTCGACAGATCAGGTTTGGGCCATTTTCCATAGGGGTCATTGATACTCCTGTGACTCATGCAGAAAAAATTACATGGTTATCTGAGGAACCTGTTTGGGTCGATCAATGGCCTCTGTCTTCTATAAAATTGATGGTTGCACAACAGCTGGTACAGGAACAGTTTGACGCTGGCCATATAATTCCTAGTAATTCCTTGGAATACTCCTATTTTTGTCATAAAAAAGAAATCAAGTAAATGGCGATTGTTACAAGATCTTAGAGCAATAAATAAAACCATGATGTTAATGAGTGCTTTGCAACCAGGTCTTCCTTCACCTGTTGCTATACCATTGTGTTATTTTAAAATCATTATACATTTAAAAGATTGTTTTTTCACCATAACTTTACATCCTGATGATCAAAAACGATTTGCTTTCAGCCTGCCTGCTACGAATTTTAATGCGCCCATGAAAAGATTCCAATGGTGTGTTCTTCCACAAGGCATGGCAAATAGTCCTACTTTGTGTCAATCCTTTGTTGCTCTAGCTTCGCAACCGATAAGAGATCGATGGCCAGATATGTATATCATACATTACATGGACGATATCTTAGTGGTTGGTCAAAATGGTGGTAAGGTACTTTAATGTTATGAAGAATTACAGTCTGCTCTATCTGATAAAGGATTGCAAATTGCACCTGATAAGGTTCAACTTACAGATCCATATACATATTTAGGTTTTCAAATGAGAGGATCACAGGTTTTTTCACAAAACTTGGAACTGAGATTAGATAAACTTAAAACTTTAAATGATTTCCAAAAACTTCTTGGGGATATTAATTGGCTTATGCCTTATTTAAAGCTCTCTAAAAGTCAATTAAAACCTCTCTATGACATCTTACATGGAGATGCCAGCCCCACATCTCCTCGTGTACTTACACCTGAGGGTAGACAAGCTATACATATAGTAGAACAAGCTATTCTTTCTCAAACAGTTACATTTACAGATTATGATAAACCTTTACAATATATTATTTGTAATACAACATTATCTCCAACTGCTGTTTTTTGGCAAACAGCGCCTTTAATGTGGATTCATTTACCTGTTACACCTAAAAGAGTTATTGAGCCATATTATAAAATGATATCTGATCTTATCATTCTGGGAAGAGAACAAGGAAGATGTTATTTTGATAAAGAACCAGATGTTATTATTCAACCTTATACTAAAGATCAAATCAATTGGCTTATGCAAACTACTGAGTTTTGGCCTGTTGCTTTGGCCTCTTATATAGGTCTTTTAGATAATCACTATCCTCCAAATAAACTTATTGATTTTGCTAATAAACATGAATTTGTTTTTCCTAGAGTCACCACACTTCATCCATTAAAAGATGCTTTATTGATATTTACTGATGGTTCTTCAACAGGCATAGCTGCCTATGTTTGTCACAATCAAAATTTAACAGTACAATTTCAAACAAATAGTTCTGCTCAATTGGCAGAATTACATGCTGTTATTGCTGCTTTTTCCAATTTTTCTAATCAATCATTTAATATTTATACAAACAGTGCTTACATTGCACATTCTGTTCCACTACTAGAAACTGCTGATCAAATAAAAACTGTTTCTAATGCTGGGAACCTATTTCGACAATTACAGTTGCTTATAACCAAGAGAAAACATCCTTTTTTCACTGGACATTTACGTGCTCACTCTGGATTGCCAGGTCCTTTGGTCAAAGGCAATCATAAAGCTGATTTAGCAACTCGGTTACATGCTGTTCATTTATTGGTTGCTATCGCTTCTACTGATGATACTGATAGAGTTGCTTTGGCACAAGAAAGTCATCAATTACGTCACCTAAATGCACAAACTCTCCGACATTTACATAATATTACTAGGGAACAGGCTAGACAAATAGTCAAAAATTGTCCTTCTTGTGCCATCCACCTTCCAACTCCTCATCTTGGAGTTAATCCTAGAGGTCTAATTCCTAATGCATTATGGCAAATGGATGTCACTCACATTCCTGAATTTGGTACACTCAAAAATGTTCATGTGATTATAGATACTTTTAGTGGTTTTATTTTTGCTTCTCTTCAATCTGGTGAAGCTACTAGACATGTAATTAGTCATATACTTACTGCTCTATCTGTCTTGGGATGTCCACAACAGATAAAGACCGGTAACGGTCCAGGTTATTCCAGTTCTACTTTTTCTAAATTTTGTAAACGCCTTAATATTCAACATATTACAGGTATACCTTATAATCCTCAAGGTCAAGGAATAGTTGAAAGAGCACATCTTTCTATAAAACTTACTATAAACAAAATAAAAATGGGGGAATGGTATCCCACAAGGGGGTCACCAAGAAATATTCTTTCTCATGCTCTATTTATTCTCAATTTTTAAAATTTGGATGCCAATGGTCAATCAGCAGCTACTTGCTTCTGGCATACAGAAACAGAAAAACAGTTTGCTTCTGTGCTATGGAAAGACCCTATAACTAATTTGTGGCATGGTCCAGATCAGGTTCTCATCTGGGGTCGTGGATCAGTATGTATATACTCTAAAGAAATGAAATCTGCAAGATGGTTACCAGAATGATTGATAAAGCAAATAGATTCTAAACAACAAACACAAGACAAATTGAATGATGGTTCTGAGGACGAAGAATTATCCTAAAGATATTATTGTATATGTATTGTTGATATATAATTGCAAATTCGCTTTTCATAATTCATAAAAACAATTTTAAGACTGACTGTTAAAAATTGTTATTGAAAGTCTTGTTTGTGTCCTTAAGAATTAAGAAAACCCAAGAGTTAAGATTCTGTTCAGCCAGAGAGCTCCAGGTGGATACAGAATGTTCCCGAGCATGAGTGGTCTGGCCAACTGCCCATTCTCACCTAAAGGCCTTTAATGAATGTTTTGGGTGTCATGATAATAAGGACATAAACAATAAAATAATAAATTAGTATAAAATATCTTTTATAAAACTGTTCTAAGATTCAAACTCAAATTTGATACAAAACAAAATTATATAATTAATCGTATAACAAAAAGTTTAAATATTCCTTTACACCAAGCATTACAAACAGTTTTTTCAGATAATGGATTCCAAAACTTGGATTCTGATATTGGGAATATTAATTGCCTCATGGCAACTTTCTGATGGAGGATTAAGGGCGAGAGTTGCGGCATACAGACGAGAGATGTTTGGTGCTCCATGTGATTGTGGAGGGGGCACTTTTACAACAACAATCAAACCTACATTATATGCCAGCTATACAGATTGTGGTAATAAAATATCTTATTTAACATATATTGATACCATAAATGATCCTTACTTACAAAATTATAAATGTTATTATAAGCCTCCAGTGATACTCCATAACCAACCAGTATTATGTCCTACAGAATGTACTATTTATTATGCCACAATGCATTCTTCTTGTTATAAATCAGTTCAAGAATGCACAGGAGTAGATAATAATGTATATTTTACAGCTATATTGCAACACACTACCATTGGTGCCTTTGGAGATAATTGGTGTAATATTCCATGGACTTTAAAAAGCCATAAATATATTCAGGCTCCATGCTATGGCATCCCAGGTAAACTGGTGTGCTGGAATAAAATTGCCCCGATACATATTTCTGATGGTGGCGGACCACAAGACAAAATTAGAGAAAATAATGTACAAAGACAAATGGAAAACGTTATAAAACAGGTATCTTTAAAATCTTCAAGAGCCAATTATCATACTCTAACATTTTCTGATTTACAAGAAATTGATTTAAATATTCAAATCTCGGATATTCTAACGGCTACTTTAATGGCTCTTAATGTGTCTAATCCTGATTTAGCTAAAGAATGTTGGCTATGCATGACTCAAGGTACACTCATGCCTCTTGCCAGTCCTTCAAATTTCACTTTAAATAATGTTATAAAACCTACACATCCTAATTGTACCTTAGGATTACCTTTTAAAGTTGAACCTGTAGCTGTTAAATTTATCTCATGTATACAAGGAAGTTTTTGTAACAAATATGCAATTGATGTTGGATTTGCTACTTTTACTGATTGTACTCAAATAATTACTTATAGCTCTTCTATTTGCCTTTCTAAAGGACAAGTATTCATTTGTGGAGGAAATCTAGCTTTTACCTTTTTGCCTGATAATTGGACAGGATTATGTGTTATATCTACCTTATTACCAGATATAGAAATCATACCCGGGGATGAAACTATTCCCATTCCCAGTTTTGATTATGCTGTAGGTCATCTTAAAAGAGCTAAAAGGGTAGTTCAATTTATTCCTTTATTAGTAGGATTAGGAATTTCAGGAGCTCTAGTTACAGGTTCAGCAGGAACAGGAGTCCCTGTACATTCTTATAACAAACTTTCTAATCAAATAGTTGATGAGGTCCAAGCCTTGTCTAGCACTATTCAGGATATTCAAGATCAGATAGATTCCTTAGCAGAGGTACTCCTCCAAAATAGAAGAGGATTAGATCTTTAAACTGCAGAACAGGGAGGGATTTGTTTGGCTTTACAGGAACGCTGTTGCTTTTATGCAAACAAATCTGGCATCGTTCTAGACAAGATAAAAAAGCTCCAAGAAGATCTGGTAAAAAGACGAAGAGAATTATTCGAAAATCCACTTTGGAGCATGTGGAATGGAATTTTACCCTATTTTCTCCCTCTGTTAGGACCTGTAATCGTATTACTATTAATTCTTTTATTTGGACTCTGTATTTTTAACAGATTGGTGGCTCTTATTAGACAACAATTCACTAACACGATGGATGCTATAGAAATGAAACGGATTCAGGTCCACTATCACAGGCTTGCTACAGACCTCGAGAAAGCAAATCATAACAATGCTCAATAAAATCAACGGGCTATTCTAGCTTTCTCACCTTGGTGCGCTGGACTGGATAGCCAGAGTTGGGAACTGGAGGCTCACGTGTATCACCAACCACCGCCTAAGACAGGAACTGGGCCTTTTGCTGCCTTGATTTCCAGTGACGGGTAAGGTATAGTTTGGTTCCACGTGAAAGCATCCTGACCTAAGATAGGCACAGTCCCCTCAAGGAGATTTGGTCTTTTAATAAATAAAATAAAAAAGGGGGACCTGTGGGAGACTGCCGAGAGACCTGTAGTCAGCATCCATCTTGAAATGTATCAGCCATCTTAAGAGCCTTGAGTTTGGTTTCAGTTTCTATCCTGAGTTAAGTTTCTGTTTTCTCTGAGCTAAGCTTCTGTTTCCCCTAAATCATATGATGTAACCACATGCTATCGCCTGATGCCTGGACCTCCCTCGCATGATATCTGGACCTCCCTCCGTTGCCTGGTTACCCGCTGACATCAATCCCCACTCCCACACTGTATATAAACCCGAGACTTCTGCCTAATAAACGAGACTTGATCAGACTCCTGTCTTGTCTCCATTTCTTGTGTCCCTCTTGTCTCTTTTTCATCCCACTCCCCCTCTAGAGCCTTCGTTGACTTCCCGCGGGTCGGGACACCCCCTCCCCTCAGAGAGCATATAAGCTCCAACCCCGTCCTTGTCTTCAGAGAGCCAGCACAGCTCTTCTGGTGCTGATTATCTTTGTCTCCCCATTTAGCTTTTATCTCTTGCTGTTTATATCTCTCTCCTCTGCATTGTGTTAGATTGAGTACCTAATTCTCACTCAATTATTAGTCATTCTTAATTTGGCAAAAATTGAAAAATTTGTAAATACAAGCTATGACAACTTCATATTTGGGTCACCTATTCCAACAGACAATTTACCCAAACTGTTTAGATCAATCCAAAATGATTTTCAGACTATTTGGTAATATTAATTGGCTCCATCCAGATTTTGAACTAATTTTTCTGGTGTTATTAATTGTCATTATTCTTCAGACAAGTTATTTCAAATTGCTTCTGTTTTCACAGATGGGTCATCTTAGGTTAAGGGAAGGTTATATGACAGCTTCCTCTTCGAAAATATTGGATATAGGTTTCTCACTTTATGATCAAGATTGAAACTAGAAAAACAAAACGGGGAGTCAATCCCCCCCACTTCACATGTCAATATATACTAATTAAGTTTTTAAAATTTTACAAAAGATGGAAGGTACAGCAGAAGAAAGACAATTTCATCAATTTAAAAAAAAATGGTTAGAAGGGTCCTTTGAAGAGATCTCCATACTGGACAATAAAAGGGGCCCAGTCCCCTATTTACCTGGGGTAGAGGGTATGCTTGTGTTTTTCCAGAGAATGCTGAGCAACCTATTTTGGTACCAGAGCATGCTGTTCAGCTATATCATGAACTCCAATCTGGAGAAGTTTGTTCTACCTTTGAGGGAGATGATGTGCAGTCCTGTGAGTGTGATACGTCAGAGACCACAACCGATAGACAGGATAAGGCTAAACACAAACTGGGGCCAACCAAACAAATTGACCCAGAAGGTGCAGGAAATAATAATCAAAATGGAAATTAAAGATTTAAATAAATGATAGAGTATACAAAGTTAATTGAGTGGAGAATTATCAGTATTCTTAAGACACAATGAAATACAAAGAATATATATTCATATTATTGATTAAGGGTTGTATTTGATCCAAATTATTCTGATGAGATGTCTGCTAATTGACAAAATCTGACTAGTCTATTTAAATTATAAATTTCTAAAATTGTGATAGAGTTAACTACAATTCAATTTGGTCAGAAATATATTTGAGTGGACTCAGATTTTGTAAAGATTTTTGCTCTGTGTACTTGTTTGTATGTTTGTCTGTCATTCAGTTGAACAGCTGTTCCCCTTTATTTTGAGCTCAACAATTTTTCTTTTATAATTTGTTCATAATACAATTGGATTATAGATTTAAAAGCATGCTTTCACTTGAGTTACCAGCCTGTTTGATATAAAAATTAAGATATTTTAACCACAGTCCTTAGGATGAGGAGAAATTATTGAGTAGGACTCCTAATTGGTGAATAGAGGAGTTGCCAACCTTTATTCATTAATAAAGATCCCGCAGTGATCTCCAGAGTCTCTTGGGAGGCACCCCAATAATTGGGTCATCTGGTGAAAAGAAAGTTTTTCAGTGAAAATTACAATAAGGCTTTCTCAGAAAAGATGCTTTTGGTACAAAACTAAATTTTAACAAAGATTTTGACATGCGTATGGCAATCCATTAGTGTTAAACTCAGAAGTCTTCCAAAATGTAAGAGATTGTTTATTGTGATAAGACCTTCCTTCAGATTCAGACCTCTGCCTTTAACAAAACATTAGACAAAAGCTTCTTATGTATTATAAAGAGAAAACTGGTTTAAATGGTCATGTCATGTCAAAATGAAAATTTAAGTATGTTACAAAATGTCATTATGATTGTCATGTTACATATGGTTTTTGATTCCTAAATTGCTGTGTAAAAGTATATAACTGTTAACATTCTATGAATATTTAAATATTAGAATATCTAGAGTTGTTAAAAAATGATGGTTCCATTTTATGTACTAAGGCATTTGCTATTCACACCAGATTGTCATTATTGTTTACTGCCTCCATGACAATGGTATGTCATTAATCTTCTCGGATGGATGTTTAAAAACTGAGATTTGGAAACCAAAAATTAGAGATAAATTGGGCTAAGAGGACCGTTAATATTTTGGCATACCTTTCGAGGTCAGTGAGGACTCAGGACATATGAGAACCTCTGCTGTGACATCCTATAACTTGGTTGAGTCCCTGATTTTCTGATCAAGGAGATTATGGGACCACAGAGAAAAGTGATTCTATGATATAGAGAGGGCTTAAAGAGAGTCATCAGGAGAGAAAAAAAATCTCAAGCTTTCTCAGAAAGCACTTTGGTCAAGCAATGGCCATAACTCATCCAGATGGCTGACACTGAAAGAAGAGAAAGAGACACTGTTTTTCATTCCAAGATGATTCCTGAGGAGACTTAACTGGCCCCGATAGATAGCAAAAGGTTAAATTTTTATTTATACAAGTTTCACTTTAACTTGGTCTTGAACATCCCAGAAAAGTGTAACCACAAGATGTAAAGGAGCAATGCCACAGTAACAGATCAGCTGTAAAAGGCTCAAGTCACCAAGTCATAACTTCTGACAGTTGCCTGCTAGACTGACAACTGAACACTGTTATGGACCTTGGACTATATTCTTCAAGCATAGCTTTTCCAGCTTTAACTGAACACTCATCATTTCTGCAACTAAACAGAAAAGGGGGAGATGTTAGGAGCGGTGGAAGCTGGAAAATAGTTATATGCGCAGGATGAAGCCAGCCTGAGAAGGGGGGTGGAGCTCCTCCAGTAAACAAGCCTCTTGAAGTAAACAAGCTTCTTGGAGTAAACAAGCCCTTGTAATTTGTAAACTGGTTGCTGGGCCTGGAGGTAGAAATTAACCACCTGGAGAGCCAGGGTATAAATAAATACCCCTACTGTTGAAGTCAGTCCTCCTGCTCATCAGGCAAGAGGTACCTCCACCTGACCCCAGCTATCTCTTGTCTTTATTTTCTAAATCCTCTGGCCGTTTCCTCCCAGGGACCACTGAGAGATTACTGACTCCCACAGTTTGCCATGCAGGACGTGTAACAGAATTGCAACCTGCTTTCTGGGAAAGCACCATGAACCTACATTTTTTCTTGAATATCCCCCTTTTTCACAGGAAAGGGAGGATGAATAACATGGGAAAATAATTAATTTTTGTTGTATTACCTGTCATTTTAAAAGCCGCTATGCATTCTTTAGGGATGGCAGACTTTAAAGTCTGCTGCAGGTGGGAGCTGCTGTAGGTTCTTCAGAGAATGGACCTACTCCCCTTTCCAGTTACCTGTGCCTCTGTTTCTGCTGAACTTTGTCTCAGGAATCCTCTCACTGCTGAGGTTGAGGTTCTTTGCTGTAACAAACTTTCCTCTTGGGCAAACTGACCTCTAAAATGAGGCCAGGTTGACATCTTTGCAGAATCTATATGTGGTCACTGGGGATCAGACATTTATTAATAAAGAGCCTTTTTTTTTTCTTCAAGTCCAATCCTTTCTCCATTGCCCCTTAGGTCATTTTACCTTTTCTAATCGTAGGTGAAAAAAGGATCTCCTGTGACCTGCAATTATCAGAGCATATAGCAGACATTTGAGTTGTTCTGCCAAAATCCTTATCATACTCTCGTCACTGTCTCCTCATTTTCATTCTAGGAATAGTCACACAGACTTCTCCTCAAACGAAATCGCTTTTGTATTCCCCAGTTGTGTCTCAGTGGCTTTTGCTTTTTATTACGTTCCTGCTTCAAGTGACAGTGAGACAGCTACTGAGTAGAATCCCACATCAAATGCTGTAGATTCCAGCTTTTGGCCTCTACAACTCAAATATTTGACACCTTGATCTCCTTATAGCTAAATCCTATGCTTTCAGAAATAGAGCATTTGTTGTCATTTGAACAGTTGGTATTTTCTTCACTTCAAATTTATAGATGAATCTCACCTATTACATAAATATTTGTGAAATTCCATTTATAAATGATTTGCAAAAACAAGAAAGGCTCTATGTAAGTGAAGATACTCATATTTCTTGTATGGTTTTAAGTTCAGTATGGTACATCCATGATAATGCAACTACAGAAAAAAGTAAGCAGTCAATCTTAAAAAATCTGTGGAGATACCATGGTGAGTTGAGTAGTGGTCCCCAAAAGATATGTCTATGTTCCTACTCACATTATTCCCAAGTGTGACCTTACTTTAAAAAGAATGGTATTAGCAAATGTAATTATAGTAGTGATCTTAAGATGACATTATTCTAGACTATATTCATAGCTCCAAAATACAGTGTTAATGCAAGTTTCTTATAAGCAATACAGAGGTGAGATATGAGTTTAAAAGAAAATTTTCATGTTAAGGACAGGGACAGATGTAGAGAGATGCAACCATTAAAGCATATTGGCAGCCACAGGAAACTGGAAGAGACAAGAAATGATTTGCTCCTAGATCTTGGAGAGGAACTCCTGCCCTGCTGATATCTGTGCCTTAGACTCTTCTGGTTGCCATGACAAAGCTTTTTAGACCGGTGGGTTTGGAAACAGTAGACATTTATTTTTCACAGTTCTTAATACTGGGATGGCCAAGGTAAAGTTACTAGCAATTCTGTTGCTGGTAAGGCTTGCCCTCTGCTATCCTGATGGGGCTTCCTTCCAGATCTTCGTAAGGTTCCAGGGGTTAACCCATCTTTTGTAGCTCTTTTGTAAATTTACTAATCCCATTCATATTGAATTTACAACTGTACCTCTTAAAGGCTGCACTTCTTAATACTATTATATTATCCACTAAGTTTCAAAGTTTTGAGAAGGATATTCAAACTATAGCAATGTGAAGTTTGGTTCTAGTCTGCAGAATGGTCAAGAAAATAATAAATTTATAATGTTTTATGTCCCATACAGTTTAGAGAATGTGTTACCACAGCATTAGCAGTCTGATACATTTACTTTCAAAGGAAATTAATTATGTTAGATAGAACTTTTCTAGAAAACAATGCATATAAGGCCCAGGTGCAGCTAATTTTCATTGATCATTAAGAGGGATCCGGAGAAGGAGATTAAGTGCAGTGAGGAACTCTCCATAGACATTTGGGTTCTGCTTCCTTCTGTCTCCTTTATTCTTGGGCCTTGATGCATTGTTCAATATTTTGGAGAAGAAAAAACGAAAGTGTTAAGAAGTCAAACATACCTTGTGAAGATGATTACCTCTCCCTTCTTTCTGCCCACGTTGTAGAGGAGTTTGAAGCTGATGTCACTATTTTTTTTTCAGTACTGGGAATTGAACTCTAGACCTTGCTCTTGCCAGGCAGGTGCTTATTCCACTGAGCTACATCCCCAGCCCTAGGAGTTTGAAGCTGTAAACCACTCCCAACCTAACTGCAAGACAGTCTGGGAATCAGGACAGGCTGTAACCCTATGACTGTAGACAGAGCAAAATAATATTTGGAAAGCCTACTAGGCGAGCTTTTCAGAAGTTGTTTATAAAAATTTAAGTCAATAATATCTAGTCATTGAACACCTTCAAAATTATAAATGTATATAACAGAAACACAGTCTTACTTTTGTATATGAAGTTTTATATTTTCAGAATAGGCAGAAAAAAGTTGTATTCATCACTTTTCCTAGGGCAAAAATAATTATAACAAAGATAATTTTCTTAGAAATGATTCATACTTTCTATTTGTATACTGTGAAACAAAAATCCAATTAACAGATATTCTAATTTAAAAGTGTTAGAAATGTTAAATGGTTCTTCATTTCATGTTGTAAATTGTTTCTTACACCAAATCATTGCTTACTGTATCCTATAGTCATTAGACAATCAAAAACATGCTTCCATGATTTTATTAAACATTTAATAAGGCAAGTACAATACATTCATCTGAAATTCATTTTAAAAATTATCAGATTAAAATTAAGGGAATATTAAATTTTAAGACATTAAGAAATTATTGAAGTGGTATTAAAAAGAGAATCTCATTCCTTTACCCCATTGACATCTGTCAGATAAATATAAAAACTTTCTTTTACTCTAGTATCTCACTAAATTTATTCGTGCAGGAATTTTGAGAACTGTCTTCAGTTTTTTGTACAGAGATAACACACATTAACTTTTATTGTCTGATTTAATTAAATAATTCATTAAATGCGTCATTTAAATAACAATTATACATTGCAATATCATCACACATTATGAGAATTGCACATTTCTAATTTTAAATAAGCCAGCAGTATTGGAACGAATGCAGAGACACAGACAGCAATTCACAAAAATGCTGTAATGGTTTCAATTTGTCAACAAGGCAAGGCCCTGTCACCAGTGAATCCAATTAAACAGCACTCTAGATGCTGCTCTGAAACCTACTAAGAGGTTATCTATGCCTTCAGTGGTGGGTATTAAGTAAAGGGTGTGGTCCTCATTAAATTTGGCCCTCCCATAAACTACTGAAGGCTATGAAAGCAGCAATGGCTTTCCAGGATAAGAAAGTTTGCAGAGGAGTATAACATCACCTTCTGCATCATTTTCAAGCCCGTCAGCCTTCATTACAAACTTCAGCTCCTGCAACCGTGGAAGTAACTTCGAACAATACATCTCTGAAGTCGAGCTCTGCCATTTGGTGCATGTGATACGTCCTCTGGTCACAAGTAAAGGAGAATAGCTGCGATGGCTGGGGTCTTGTATTGTCTCCTTTGGCAGGAAGGAGTACAGTTTTGCATGGAAATATATGAAAATGGGATATGAGAATTGTGTGAGAGTTTTCTAATGCTTATCCGCTTCATATATCTGCTCCATATTCCTTTCTGAGTGAATTGAAAACCTGCAATTGTTGAGCAAATGGAGACTCCGAGTGTCTTAGTTGCTTTCCTCACCGCTGAGACGAAATATCAGACATCCGAAGGTAAGGCAGGAGAGGTTTCTTTAGCTGTTTGTGGAGGTTTCAGTCCCTAATCAGCTGGCTCCAAGGCAGAGGGGAAATAATTCCTGGTGATGAAAAACAGCAAAGGCAACAAGAGAAGATAAAGGACAAGCGTCTTTTTGTCTCTTATGTTGCATGCAGGCTACCTTGTCCTAGAGAAGGTGTAGCACTCCCACCCTTAATCCTGGCACTGAGGCTGGGGATGTAGCTCAGTGGAATAAGCACCTGCCTGGCGAACGCAAGGTCCTAAGTTCAATCCCCAGTACAGGAAAAAAAAAAAAAAAAACCTAGCACTGGACCATAAATCAGTCATAGACCCTAGACTCAGCTACCTCTGAGAAGTCTGCCCCATAACGGCATGAGGCTTTGGGGGAAAATCTAGCACAAACTATATTTCCAAGACACTATATCTTACCATGGATGAGCTATTTGTTGAAGTAGTATTATAAATAATACCATTTAATTGCTAAGCAGGACCCTCATGCACTTTCTTTCTATGAAATATCACACCACGATGGTTTCATGCAAAAATTAACTTTAGTTGTATAAAGAGCACACTGGGATATTCTGTTATCTCGTACAACTTTGTCTCATGTTATATCTCAGCATATGACACGTGGAAATACTGGGCTCATATGAAAATAGAATAAAAAAAACTAAATTATGCTGAATCCATAGTGGAAAGTGAAATGTTAAGATATTCTACTAATTGGTATTAGCTCATTGAACGGAAAGGTATGTACTCTGAAGATAATGATATACAATATACTAACAATTGTTACTGTCTTACAATCTTGTTTTGAAATTTTATATCATTGTTTTTAATTCATTTTATCTCCCCATCTTTCTTTTATCTTTTGCCTTATCCCAGTTTCTCTTTCCTTTTGAAAAGTTTCTTTCCATTTTACAATATATGTTGTACAATTTTTACCTTATTTACTTTTTAAATTTCTCACACTAGGGTTAGAATATGATATTTACACTCCCATTATCTTGTTTTGAAATGTTGCCTTAATTTTTTCTCTTCAAAATAAAATTTAAAAAATTAAAAAATGTTTGCCTACGATTTCATTAAATGGAAAATATTAATAACATTTTATTAAGTAAAATTTATAATATATATTTTCAGTCCCATGGTTAGTGTTTGAAGTAACAAGCCTCACACTTTCAACCTTAAAAACAAACCTTGCTTGGTCTCTGTAAAATATAAACTCTACATTTCAACCAAATTAAATTGATTCTAAGGAAATATGTTTAGCAAGGTATATGCCTATAATTTCAACTGCGAGACTGAGACAGGAGGATCACAAATTTGAGTCATGTGTGACTGACTTCACAAAATCTTTTCCAAAAATTTAAAAAATAGATAAATAAACTGGGTTGGGAATCTCATTTAGTACAAAGGTCCTGCGTTGTAGCCCCAAAATTGCTTAAAAGAAAAGAAAATAAAAGTTATTAATGTCCTCCTGTAAGAAAGTATAGCCCCAGGACTATGAGAGTAAAGATTATGAGCACTGAGATTATCAAACACAGAAAATAAACAGAAATAGTGTAAATTAAATTATATACTCAATGAATGAACTGGTTAAATAAGGTGATAAGTTAGGGTACCAGAAGGTTAACTTAATAAAATGAAAAAAAGTATACAATTAGAATACAGCAAACAATAGCAACCAAAACAGAATAACATGTTCAGAGACATAACGATGCAGTTAATGTTTGTACAGAATTATGCATAGTGTAACTTGAATTAAATGCACAGAGTAAAACATGAAAATGCATAAAAAGTGTATAATGAATAATCATTTTTAGAAAATAATAAAATGAATTCTTAGTTGTAGGAATTCTAGTGTTTCCCAAGCATTACAAGCAGATAAAAATCCACAGCTATGGAGCTATTATGATTTGTGAAGTTGAACAATTGTAGAAAATCAGATCACTGGGATATAAAATAAAGATTAGAAAAAGGCAAGCACTTCAATAAATTTTAGATGAATAAATGAGTTTGCAGATAGAGTATGAAAGACAGGAAGGAAAATCAAATAAAATGGTTCTCATGCAATGGGGCATTCATTTAGAAAAATAAATATGACCTAACAACCACAAAATTGAACTTTAGACTGATTAAAAATTATTTATAAAAAGAAAAAAACTGCAAATAAAAATAAAAATGAATATCTTATAAAACTTGACTGAAGAAGGATTTAACATCAAAGTATGAAAAAAATACAAACCAAAACTTACTTTGAAGTAGAGAAATTTCATACTCATGAACACCATAAAATTTTGCAACTCAGACTAAAAACTAATATATTTTAATCCTAAATAATATTTTAAAAGAGTATATGAATATAATTTATACCAATGGATTTTATTTTTGAAAGTGGTTGAAATGGTAAATTTTGTGAATGTTGTGTTTTACCACAATTAAAAGATTTGGGGTGGGTTGTGCATACTTTAGATAAAAACAATCATTTTGCCAGATACATCAGTGTGTACCTATAAGCTCAGCACTCTGGGATACTGAAGTAGGAGGCTTGAAAGTTTAATCCTAGCCTGGGATCCTCAATATCTCAGCAAGACTGTCTCAAAGTAAAGAAAAGTTAATAATCTATAAAGGACTTGGGATATAGCTCTGTGGGAAATGACCAGGTCAATTTTCCACTTGTACCAAAAAATAAATAAAATAAATTACCTTGGAATTTCTGTTCCAGTCTACTAATTTCAGCTGTTCATCTTTCAAGACACATGCTCATGCAGTCAAAATAGTTTTCCAGGTCTCTGCTCAGTCACGTTTACAAAATATTACCCATAAACAACATTGTTGAAGTAAATTCTTACAAATTTTTGGTGAGAATACACACTGACAAATTTTTCCTGCAACATATATTGCAGTTATATATTTAATATTTTAGATGCTTGTGCTAATGATGGAATATTTTGATGCCAAAACATATACTCTTGGGAAATTCTTCTATATGTGAAATATAAAGGAGCTTCTAAAATTATTCATAGAAATATGGTTTATAATGTTAAAGAATGGAGATAATCTAAATGTTATCAATGGGAAATGGAAATTTAGATCATGGTGAGTGATATAGGGTATATTATCTAGCAGAGGAAATCATTCAAGCTAAATGTACACAGTATGATATGTGTGTAAGGACCATAAATATGGTTATTCACATTAATCAAAAATTTAAATTGAATGTATATTATTTGGGTGTCCCTGCATGTTGAGGAAAACTTTAATGCTTAAAAAAGGAAAGGTACAGACTCATAGTTACAGAAAGTGATATGGAGGAATTAAAAAGATATGCAATTTAAGTGAATGACTATAAAGAAGGTTCAATACCTTAAATTACTGTAATGAGGATGCAGATTTTTTTGAAACAAGTTATAAAGAGGTGTGGGTTAAAAGAGGAAACTTTGTTTCCCCTATAAGAAGTTTGAAAATAAAAAAAGAAGTTTTCAAAGAGAAGTTAAAAGGTAAATAGATGTGTATAATATATGCAGTTTAGAGAGACAATATAACTATACAATTTTAACTAAAAAGTTGTATTTTTCTAGACCTCTACTTTTTCAGAATTACAAAGGTAGTGTATCGTGCTAAAACATCTCACCTCCTCATGGTATTCTGTAATCCGCTAATCGTATATGGCTATTCAATGCCTGGGTGAACGAGGGTAGGTGGGTGTAGTATTGCAGGAATAATAATGGGCAAGATTGTCCAATTTAGCGTGCAAGGAAACAAGCACTACATTTAAAATCCTGAAAGATAATTGTAAAAGAGAACATTTTACTCATGGTTTCACAATGCCTAATATGATGATACTTTTAAGAAAACATAAAAAAAGAAAGTGCTTATTTCTGTCAATATTACCAGGAAAATAAGAAAAGTACTTTGTTCACTGTTATAAATAATTGCTTGAATGAATAAATCTGTCAAACTCAATTTTCTCCTCAAGATCTTTTTGTCATTCTCATTGTATCACTTCTGTTAATGATACAATTCTCCCCCTATACGTACTATATATGAAGTTAAACTTTTTTAAGCTTCTTCTTTTAAATGTATGTCTAATAGCTCCTCCAAATTACCTTTCTTAACAAAAAGATTTACCTTCAATATGTGGGTGGATGGACAAACATGTTTCTTTCCTAACAGCATTTATTTTCACATATTTATTTCCAAATTATGATTAATAAGCACAATGAAATTACAATGAATTCTGAATCAACTTGCTTTAAAATCAAATGTAGTTTACTTACATATTCTAAATTTTTAAAGATGAGAAATATTTTCTTGGGTATTTTAATTATAGATTCTCAAATTGAAAAGGCATAGTATTTTTCTAATCTAATCTTGTATCTGAAAAATGTAGCTGCTTTCCATATCTTCTTATAGTTTACTACAAAATTCAACTGATTTTAACACATTGGCCCTCACCCTCTACTTTAACACTTTAATATATTTTCATAATTGTTATGGTTGATACATTGTGTCAACTTGGGGAGTCTAGAGGTTTAACTAAGTAACTCAGCAGTTGTAAATCTTGGGGCAAAAAGGACATGCCCTTACCCTTGTGGGATGTTGTTTATGTTAATTTGGGAAGTTTAAAAGGTTAACTATGTGATTCAGCAGAAAGCCAGGGTGTTTATTTGTATTCATTCTAAACCTGTGCAAGAGGAAGGCAGGCAGAGGGTGTGGGTGTAGAGGACCCCCCCCCCCCCCCCCGCACCTCCCCAGAGCTGGTAGACTATAAAAAGAAATTGAGGAAGGACTGGCTGTGAGTTCTTCGGAGGAGCTCGTCTTCACCTTCAGCTTGGTCGTCTCCTGGCTTCTGGTGCAGATTCTTTGGCTTCATCGTAGATTCACTAGCATTTTGTCACAGACTCAACAGCCCTTGATATGGACTTGCACTGACACTGTGGTGAACTCCAGGCCCCAGGCCTGGGCTCTTCAATCTCCGGTGTGCAGACACCCTCTGCATGCTTCCTCATCTAACCCTGTAGCTGACCATTGTAAGCCAAATAGGTAATTTGTTGTACATTTGTGTATCTTGTGTTAAATCTGTTTCTCTAGTAAACCCTGATTGATACAATAATGAAGTATTTTTAAATTTTAGCTTTAAAAAAACCACTCGCATGTACATTTTTAAGATGCTACATAAAATGTTTACTTTCAAAAATGTCTCCATCATAAAATATCAAACATATCATAATCCTTAGCTTATAGACAAAATTTGTATTTCCTGGTAGTTTCCCTGAGAAATGTTATTGTTTTCATCACCCCGTAGTAAATATTAAATAAAGCTTTCCTTTGTCTCAAAGTACAGCACCTTTCAGCACCAGGTAAGCTTCATGAATGGAAGCAGCAAGACTCTTATTTCTCTGCTTACACTGATGTGGTTTCTTAGCTACAATCTTCCCTACCTCCACTCCCCCAAGGCAGTGTTGTAACAGATTCTGGCAGAAATTCAGTAATTGCAAGGAGGTGCTTCATTCCCTCCTGCTGAGTGTCACTGAAAACAATTGAACATCATTTCCTTAAATATGTTAGTGTTACAAACTAGCTCTTTACTTTTGACAACATTCAGTTCCAGATCAGTGACTTTTTCAATTATTTTTATTCCTTCAATTTTTAATTCTTTCCCGCTTGAGAGAATTGCAGTTGGTGTCTCAATTGGTGCTTGGAATTTCTATAATGTAGGTGAGCTTATTTTGAAGAGTATTTTAGACAAACCTCTTTCTTTGACTATACTATGCAGTGCTAAGTATGGATACTTATTAAAAGAAAAAAATGTGTATTCTCTTTAAAAGAGGATGGAGGAGAAATACTGGCTGTAGTCTCTTAAAAATATACATTGCAGTTATAAATTCCACTAATTCTTTAGTATATATAATTCTTCAAACTTGTTTAACAAAGCCTTGCACATATCTATGCATTTATTTACTTTTATATTTCTGGCTACTAGCATCCAACAGAACTGATAGGCTGATACTACACTTGGGAAATAGGGACTTAGCAACTCCCATGTTCGAACTACTGTTAAAAATTGTGGTTTCATCTGTTGCTAGGGCAGATTATTGTTGATCTGAAATAATGGCTTTGATTTAAAGGAAATAAGAAAATAAATCATTCTGACACACATATGAGTGGTCCTGGCAAAGAAACAGACATACAAACTCAACACATAGTGAGTTACATGTTTGGCCATGGAAAAGACTTCATGTACATAGGTCATAAATCAGCGCACTTAACAAATACACTCAAGGGATGTGAGGTGGGTGGGCCACAGCTGAATAGCATTGTTTTCTATAGATTTCAGATTATTACATTAAAGCATTCTTAGCATTAGGGTTGGTGGAATCCAGATATCTGCTAAGTTTAGCGATATATTTGAATTTTACCTACCAACCCAAGAGGATGTTAAGTCAGAACCTGAAAACAAATGACTCTTAACAAATAAGATTATCTGAGATAGTGCTGTGTGTGACCAGCAACACTCCAGCTCTCCCTAGTCATAATATTCTACTTAACTAAGGCCAAGCAGTCTGTGGAATATTGGAGATGTGGGGTCTTCAATGAACTTACATTAAAGTGGAGGTTCCACAGAAAATACACTTAGGAAATGCTGAGAGTATAAAGAACGTAAAGGTGATGAAAAATATGAAAACATGGTAAACAAAATAAATTCCTTTTCAAGAATAAAAGCCTTAAGGCAGACAAAAGTGAGTGCTGGCAGTTTAGGACGGAATGCATTATAAATGAGCACAATATGTGCTTAATATGCAATATTGTGTTTCTACGCCAAGTAGAATGTTGCAACAAGGGAAAAGCTATACCTAATTGTCTATAAAAGAGGACAATTATAGTGTGAAACTAGACAATAAAAGTTATAGCTTCTTATAATATATATATAATATATACATGAATTTTAACTGGTTAAGAACTAGTTTATGATGAAAAAACACATGTATTAGGAAGTATCAGATATCAAAACTCTGAGCTAAAGCAAGTTAGTCAGTTATCAGATTGACAGAACTATGCTGTCTCCAAAATGCTAAAGTCTTTTAGGAATTCTAAAGAGAAATGCCAATATAAATTACAACATGCTAAAAAAACCTTGGATTTCAAAGACTATGCCTGTTAATGGATAATGAGGTCCATGTTCAGCTAAGGCATTTATCCGTTTATACTTCTTTGGATTTAGGAATACATATTTGAGCAAAATCATACAATATTTTATTTTATAAATTCAATTAATGGTATTTATTTGCTTATCCAATTTGTTAGACTATGGGAAAAATGTGTGTGTGTGTGTGTGTGTGTCTGTTTGAATACCACAGTGTACAGGGGCTGAAAATTTTATAAAATATTTTCATTACTAATTTAGATATTGTTTACTATTACAGGGAACATACTGATATCAAACGAAATATCACTGCCTCATAAGAAAACACCAAGTAATATTTCTTAATTTTTTCTTTGGTCTTTGTTTTTTTGGGGGGGTTGGGGCAGGATCTTGCTATGCAGTTTAGACTGGTGTTGAGCTCACTTTGTAGCCAAGGATGGTCTGAGCTCACAATGATCCTCCTGGCTCAGCCTCCCCAGTGTTGAGATTATGGGCGTGCACCACCATGCCTGACTAACTTCTTAATTCCTTTGAGTAGGAAGCATATTATATACCTAGGCACAGAAATTAACTGAGTCAAAAAGCAGTACAGAACAACCAAATCTGGTAATGAATAATTTTATTTTACTTAATAATTTACACATGCATCAAAGATATTCTGGAGCAATCATGTATGATCAAAATGGCAGAACATGATACATTTAATTTAAAATTTAATCATGTTTTAGATTCAAAGAAGTACAATGAATATTTGATAGATATCCATTAGATTAAAATGATTAGGTAGATATTCTCAATTGGGATGTGTCCTTGATGATTTCTCCCCTAAGTATACAGGAAATACTTTAGACTATGCACAGTGAAGATTCTTGAGTAAATCTGTCTAAAAAGTGCTTCATCTCATTTTTGGTTCTTAAAATTTAATTTCTAAATTTTGATTCACATAAATTTAAAGAGATGTAAGGTATTGGATTCTATATGGAGATATATTACAGTTACTAGAAAGTCTAAGGAGTAGGGATTAAGGAAATACATTTCAAATTTAACACTGAATGAAGACTGAAAGTGTCATGTATAAAAACTAGTATTGTAAATTTTTTGCCTTTAACAATACTTCTCTAAGTTAAATTTCAAGAATGAAAGATATAATTTCTGTATATTCTTTAGTAAGAAATTTCAGGTTTTAAATATGTCAAAGTATATATCTTGCATATAACTATAAAATTATACAATAATTAATAAACTTTAATATAATTGCTAAAGCCAGTGAATTGTTAGATTGAAATGAATAAGACTGTATATTATCTTTAAATCTGTATACTACCTATCTCTTTCAGTACAGATTGCTTGGATTTTGAACTAAGCTCTGTGTTTAAAATTCTTATCTAAGTAAAACACTCCAGGCCCATTTTAAGAATATTTAATAGGAAGAATAAATATGGAAAGAGAATGATCAGCAAGCACACACAATCAATTACATCAGTAACCATCATTGGCAATAGGGGATACAGCTAACCTTCTGGGGATGATTTTAGGGGCAAAACAATACACTTAATGGCTTTCCAGCGCAGAACTAATGAGATTGTTTAAGACTTTTTACATTTTTAATGTGAGTTTAATTTGTGAAGGAACGATGCCAAGGTTTGATTATATTTCTTTGGCCTTATGGGCAGTTTACATCCATGGATATAGCAGTATCCACAACAAGTGTTACTGTTCCTTTTTATACACAGAAAGGAAATCAAGCCCAGAGAAGTGCTAAGTGACCAGCTAGAGGTCACAGAACTGGCTGTGCAAATACCAGAGCCACAGATGTCTTTTCTAAACCCGTACACCAAACCAGGAAGATCCCTGTTCTCCCACCTCCTTTTGCCAGAACAATGAGGCAGTTTTCATAATATCACTAGTAGGACAGAAAACTTACAACTTGAAATTTTTTCTTAGCAATGTCATTTTTATAATGCGAGTATTTCTATTAAAAATATTGTCTAAGGTTAAGCTCATATATATTTAGAATTCTATCAATTCAGAGTAGTATAATATGTGGACACTCAATATTGATCCCTTTTCGACTGAATTGTACAGACATTGCCCTTTCATATGTCCTTGAATCAGTACTGCAGGAATCCAATTGCCCTACCCTTAACCTCGGTCACAAAGGCTGATTTTAGTTATTGTGTGTATGAGGCCTGTAAAATAGCTGTGTACCCTTGGGAATTGTGATAATGGAAATTAAACAAACACAGGTACTGAAGCGAGCTTAACAACTCAATGTCACAAGCAGAATGACACATCCAGCTTTAACTCTATCAGAATTAACTCTTGTTTCTCTCTCACTTCAGCTTCCAATGGGAAAAGTCTAATTATTCACCTTTGAAAATTGTTAGTTGCCGTGAAACCTATAGAATACTGATTGGAATCTTTTGACAGAAAAAGCACATAAGCTAATATGTCAGCAAAACATCCTCAAAGCAATGGGTGCTTTTTCTATTTATTGTTCAACTTTGGAAAAAGGCTATAAATACTGCAGCATATTTTGAGAAAAAAATACTTAGAAAGAAGCCTATATTTACATGCAAATATTTTTAAAAACAATATATTTTTGCATTCATTTCAAATCTTTGCATAAAAGAAGTTGATGATACATGTATATAGATTTGAAAGTACAGTTTAATATCTTAGAATATAACCAAAGTGTCCAGCAAAAGAGCGAGTCCGTTGTTACTATTATCTTTCCTATATTTAGTCTATAAATTTCGGGACTTAAAATTCTCCTTCACTTTCTCTCTACTGTTTTTAACTTATACCCCACATATGACTCTATTGCTTGTAAGAGTTTTAACGCAGAAAAATGGGGGAAACATCTCTCAACCATCGGCCATTTTAAATAGCTGGACCTTTGAGGCAGGAGAATCTGATAAATGAGAGTTAATATTCTTTTTGCGATCATCTGTTCTGCTCTTCTTCTTAAAACATTTGCTTTAAGAACTGGACAGTAGGATGCTTCTCTAAATCTGATTTGAGCAGAAACAAACATTAGTAAATCCTTTGGACATCCTTTTGGAGAAGAGAGAAGCGGGGAAGGGAGGGGAGGGAGAGGAGGGGATGGAAAGGAAAGAAATGGAAAGGAAGGAGTGAAGTTTGAGGATGCCAAGAAAGAGGGTTTAGTGTCTCTAGTTACAGGAAGAACAGAAGAGTGTGCTTGAAGCTCAGCACCAGTTTTGCCCTGTATCTGTGTATTATTTTCCACAGATAAAGTGTCAAGTTGAAAGTAACTTAAAAGCAGAGCAGGATTGAAAAATCTCTCACAGTAACTAACATCCTGAAGGTGGATTTCAGGAGATGACAATGAGGAACTGAAGAAATACTTCTGACTTCTAGACTCAGCTGGGATAGCTGCAGGGTTAGACATGTAGGTGCATTTTCAAAATAGACTGAGGTTTTCCAGGACTAAAAACCAGCCTCAGGCAATGACTGGTGGCAGAATTGCAGTAATTTACTCCATTCCTAAACCTCACGAAGATTAATGTGGACTTCCCAGGAAGAAAATAATAGGACAGTAGCAAGTGGTCTGTCTCCACCTATTCCCATTTCTCTACCTTCATCCCATTTCAAAAAGAAAAACCTGCAATTTTTTGCCGAAGGGTTGCAAACTAGCAATGGTGGGGAATCCATCAGTCTCTAAATGCTCTAACCAGAATTTACTTGGGGACAGTGATTTTAGTTCGTTTTTCCTCATGTGGGATGTCTCTAGGGTACATGGTATGGTGTGTCCAAAGACTTCTGGGGTAAAATTAAGCTGCACTTTCCCATAGTAGTGATAAATTTGAAAATGCATTTTTTTTAATCGGCTTTCTCTCCACTTCGTCAGCTTCCTCATTATAGAAGCGGCAGTTTTTGAGCCTCTCCAATAGAGCATATTCAAATGTTTGTTTCAGGTTTTGCATGTGGAAGAAATCAGCACAGTATTCAATGGCCCTTTACTTCACATGTGTATAGTTTTCTACAAAATGTCATCAGGCAAACAAGAAGAAAGAGGAAAAAGAAACTAAGAGCATACCAATAAGTGACAATCAGATCCTAGATTTTACAATGCAATCTTTAATATAATCTTTATCTTTAATCATCTTAGAATTTTCAAATAAGAGATATATTAGTATTCAATCTGTTGCACCTTTTATAGTGATCTCATTTTTGGTACCAAGATTTATGAATATAGAGGTTTATAAAGTTTCCTGTTGCATAATGAGTTTTGGGAATGTAAGTGCCAAATTTTTGCCTTGATTTTGACTACTTCTTAATTTTCTTAAAATCAGATCTATATTTCATTTTCATTAAATGCATCTAAAATAAGAATATGTAATGGAGGTATGAATTATGTAGTTGTTCTTTACATTCTAAAACTTTTCTTTGAGGTATTATTCTCCCAGTATCCCTCTGATTACAGGACTCTGCCTTCTTTCCAGAGTTATTGAAGAGCAGGCATGCCTAGAAGTGAGTTTCTTCATCCATAATATGGAAAGGACAAGGTTTTAACTCTGAATTTCATAGCTTGAAAATTCTCAAAGACACTACTCCCATTTTACTGTGCTTAGTGCTTTATAAGCATTTGATAAATATTTCATTGAATCCATCTGTTATAATTGATACATTGTATCAACTTGGGGAGTCTAGAGGTTTGGCTGAGTGACTCAGCAGAAAGCCAAGGTGCTTACTTTGTACACATCCTGAGCCTGTGGAAGAGGAGGGCGTGGAAATTATGGGAGTGCTACACGCCCCCTGGGTGGGGGTAGGCTGTTTAGAATGTAGGGGAAGGAAAGGGGCTGCTTTACCGCCGTTCCTCCCTTTTGCTGGTTGTTTTTGCTGTGCTCTGCTGTCATGAACATTTGCCCTCTGCCATGTGCCACTCTGCCTCTGAAGCAGGCAAGTATGGACTGAAATCTCCACAAACTGTAAGCTAAATAAACCTTTCCTTCTTTCATTTTGAGTGTTGGGTATTTTGTCTCAGCACCGAGAAAAAAGTAACGAAGACACCATCCATACTTTTCTATTGGATAGGATACTGTTTGCTCTATGTTGGTTCTCACTATATTTTATTTCATAAGTAAACCTTTAATCAACATATCACTACTAAAGAAGCAGATATACAGGCACAATGACAGGTCTCTTCCGCTTCCAAGACAGCCGAGTATAACCTGCTTTAATGCTGGTATGCAGCATCTCACAGGTTTCTTTCCTTATTTTCCTTCAGCAAATCCTGGTATTTTTCCTTTGGACATTCTTGTACTAAAATATGAAGTTCAAATACTTTATTTAAATACTTTTTAAAGAAGCAAACATTCAAACTAAAATTGGTCTTAAGTGATTTAAAAATGTTTGCCTTAAACAAGTAATTTTTCTCACCTAATCCATGGTATATTTGTAAAATTTAAGTTGTATTAAACCATAATTAGAAAAAGGATATCGTTCATATAACTTTACATGTAAACATGTTTTTCAAACAGACTATATAGAACTTCATAACTTCATCTCAAAGATGTTGAGAGTCAAATCTGTGGAATAGTACCTACAGAGGAACTCCTTGTCAAATGTATACCGGGAAAAACCTTAAGGAAAATCTTAAAAGTGATTGATAATGAACTCTCCTCAACAATCAACAGTGGTCTAGGTAAGTAGAATGTATCATTCCAGCTACCAAAAATGCTATATGTGACCAAGAAGAGGGTATAAAAAGAATGAAGAGAAAAAATCTTTTATGTTTGGCACATTTTCTCTTCTTTTACTCATTTCTTCATATTCATCCTGCAACTGCCCACATTTTTCACTTCTGCTTACTGATATGAATGTCCACTCCCATTTCCCTCCCCGTATGGGATATGCTATGCCGTAGCGATTTCCTATCATCTTTACTCATCATCGTGTACTCGTGATTCGTTTTGTCTATCATCTATCTCGCCATCAATCATCTGTCATCTACCTACCATCTATCAGATTTTGCCTTCTTACTCAACCTCACCTTCAAAACAGTTACCAACCTGAAGATTTCTGTTTTTAGACCGAATCAGGGATATCCTCACTGATTCTTCCTCATCTACTCCTGAGGTCAGTGCTGCTAAGTAAAGTACATATTTTTCTCTTTTCCTCGATGACAATAAGCTTGTGTTTCACTCCACTCAGTCCTTGTATACTTACATGTAACATTTAATAGATCTTGAGTCATGAAAAACACTTTCAAAGGCTTTCTATAGTAGATATTATACATAGTTTATTTTAAGGCAATATAATTAAATGGAAACAAACGGAAAATTCTGAAACATATCAAATATTCAGAGAATAAATAACACATTTCTGAACAAAATATGAGACACAGAAGTTCCTCAGTGAGAATTAAGTGAAAGTAAAAATAAATTCATCAAGATTGTGTAATCAGGAAAATCAGAATTCAAAGGGAAATGGAAACAATTAATGGCCTAGATTAAAAATGGAATGTTATAAAATTAATAAATTATTTTCAAATTTGGGAAGCTAGAGAAAGAAGAGCAATTTGAATTTACAGTGGCACAGAAAAAAATTAAACTGAGCAAAATGCAATTCAATTCAAAATAACAAAACATGAAGAAAATCAAGGAAATTAAAAGTTTATAATTTGGAAAAAAAAGAAAAATTGAAATTTAGCCAACTGTGAAAAGAAAAAGAGAAGATATGAAGAAAGAATAAGGGAAATGAAAGAATCACAGCCATTACTACAGTAAGAACACAATTAAAGACTCTTAATCAATTACTCTGTGCCCATAACTTTGGTGGCATAAATCAAACGGGCACAGCCATGAAAGCTGTAAACCATAAAATTTGCACTGCATTAAAAAGCAGTCTGAATCAACCCATATCTACTAAATAAAGTAAATCAATAATTGTCATAGAAGATTTTCCCCAGTGAATTCTGGCAAATAACATCCTAACTCTCTATAACCTTTGCCAGGAAATAGAACCAAAGGGACTATTTCTTAGCTACAGTATGGAACTGTATCACACGAACACCAAGTGAAATAGACTAATTACAAGAAGATAAAACCACAAACTAATATTCTTTATGAAGATAGATGTGAAATTATTTATAACATAGTAATGAGACAAATAGAAAAATAACTAACCATTCTCATGTGACAAAATCATTTCACTCTTCTGTGATGGTGTCCTGAATATTTCTAAAAAGGTATTTACTGTCAAGAAATAAAGGAGGAGGGAAGACACAAATACTTTATACCATGTCATATAAATTTTGAGGATTTTATGTTTTTATAATAATTTAGTTGCAAAGATCGAAGTGGTGACAGACATTAGGAAATAAGGAAAATATTAGAGTAGTTATTATATTTATATATACATTCAATATAGTCAATGGATATATTTTAAAATCCAAAAGGAAGTGGCTTCAAACATTTGCCAAGATACTGGCAAACAGAATGGAACAAATCATCAAAATGATGGTACACCATGGCCAAGTTTCAATGCACAGGTACAAGGATGAGTCAACATATATATGTCAATAAATGCACTATAACCCATAAACATAAGTAAGAACAAAAATTGTGTGATCATCTCAATAGATGCACAAATTTTTGACAAATCCAACATCCTTTCATATTGAAAACATTGAAGAAATATATATAAATGATATTACCTCACCTAATAAAAGTCATTTGTGAGAAATATATTGCCAAGGTCATACTAAATGGGGAAAGCTGAATGCATTCCATCTAAAATCAGAAAAAAGAGAAGGATGCCTACTATCACCATTCCTGTTCAATGAAATACTCACCTGAGAATTCAGATAAGAGACAATATTAAAGAGGATGCTCAAGTTGTCACTACTTGTGGCTGACATACAAAGATGTATATAACTCAAAATTCCACTAAAAGAATCTTAGACTTAATAACAGAATTCAGCAATGTAGCATGATACAAAATTAATACACAAAAATCAAGTGCTCCTATACATCAATAATAAACTCACCAGGGAGAAAACGACTGTCCACTGCATGAAGAGAAATAAAACATGTAGAAACCAACCTAACCAAGGTGCTGAAATACTTCTACAAAGAACACCACAGAACTATGACAAAGAAGTCTGAAGAGGACACCAGAAAGCAGAAATATAACTACTGCTCTTGGATAGGCAGAAATAACATAGTCAAGATGAACATATTCCTCAAACTGATATATAGATTTAATACAATCCCAAACAAAATACCAACAGCATTTCTCCCAGAACTAGAAAAAAATAATCCTATAATTCCTATAGAACTAGAGGAAACCCAGAAGAACCAAATTAATCTTGAGCAACAAATGCAAAGCAGGAGGCATAACAATCCTGGGTTTCAAATTGCATGACAAAGTTACAGAGACTAAGAATAGCACAGCGCTGGTATAAAAACAAGCACATGGAACAACCGCAGGCACATCCAGCCGTACGATCTTGGACAAAGAACCCAAAAAAGAGAACGAAAGCCTCTATAAAATGGAATTGGAAAAACTAGCTATAAAAATACATAAGGTTGATGCTGGACTGATATGACTCACAATGTATGAAACAAAAATAAAAAGCGATCAAACATTGAAACGTAAAAGCTAACACAATCTGTTGGAAGATAAAATAGATGAACATTTTGGAGCCATAGACCCAGGAAAGGGCAGAACTATAATCGACTATCAGGAATAATAACAACAAATGGGACTGGGCCAATTTAAAAATGTGCAGCAAAGGAAACAACCAACAAAGTAAAGAGCCAACCGATAAAATGGGGAAATTCCCAGCCAGTCCCTGGATGGAAGTCTAACCTCTAGAAAATGTAAAAAACTCAAAAATTGGACCCCCAATAAAAGACATAATGAGAAAATAAGGAACTGAAGAAAATGACACTTATAAGAAAAAGTACAAATGGTCAATAAATACTTGAAAATGTTCAACATCTCTGGGCATTAGAGAAATGCAAATTCAGAAAACACAGATTCCACCTTACACTAGAAGAATGGTTGTCATTAGAGGATCAAACAAGAGCAAGGGCTGGGAGGCTACGAGGAAAGGGTCTCCTCACACCGCGGAAAGTGATGCTCAGTACTCCTCTGCCGTGGTGCGTACACATCTGAGTGATTTGTGTGAAAATGGATGCACTTTGAGTCCATAATGAGGGAAATAAGAGAATGACCCCAGCGTAACTGTCACATAGTTTCTTTTATATGGAAAACCCAAAGAACAAATGAATTAAACAGCAAAATAAATGATAAGAAAAGTGAGGTAGAACTTTTGTAAATGGGAAAAGGACCAAAGGGTATAGTTGAGCAGGAAGGAGAAGAGAAGGGAAGTAAATGAAAAGGAATTCATAGGTGTTCTGCACATGTACCATGGCACCACAGTGGATGTGATCATTACAGACTGCAAACGTATACTGTGAAGGAAACTAAATTAGAGAAAATGATACTTTTAAGAATAAAATCTTTGCCTTCAGAAAAATTATTATCAACATCATTGTTAAGATGATTTACTATATCATAACCCTTGCTGTACAACATGTGAATTTATTGACTCCCAAGAATTGTATCATAATCCAGTTTTAGAAATATTGTTTTTTGGTTTTTTTTGTTTTTGCGGTACTGGGGATCGAACTCAGGACCCTGCGCTTGCTAGGCAAGCGCTTATTCCACTGAGCTATATCCCCAGCCCCCAGTTTTAGAAATATTGAAATAGATCATAAAGATATTAGAGGTCAGACAGACAGACAGAACTGTTGTACTTGATTAAAGGAAATTAAAGCATATCTGTCCTTTGCAAATACAAAATTCTATTTCTTAGTGATAACTCATATTCCCATAACTATTTTAACCTTGTTTTTAAGAATAGCACTTGTACAAAGAAAATGACTTCAACTTAGAACCATAATGCTTTTATGTAGTTATGTGTAAAGCTCAGATATTCAGATCAAATTCCCCTTGGTACCAAAAAAATTACCATTAATAAAAATCACAAATACTGTACTGCATAAGATTTGAGATCAAAGAAGAAAAATAATTTAAGGAAATCAAATGGAATTTTACTGTGAACAATTAGAAATCCCAGGTGTTTCCACTGGAATACACATATTTTATCTGTACTAATAACATCTGGTGAATTATTCATTCAAATTTTAATTCCACTGAGGTTGTTCCACTTTTTAAAGTCTTTCATTTAATGACATGGGCCTGTTCTAATCTATATAGTGTTTCTTATCAAGTGAGGTGGCTGAATGTAATTTTTGGTAAAATAACCAAAAAGAAATTTGTTTAAATAAAATATACCAATACTGAATAAGAATATGATCATTATAAATACAGAGACCTAATTTTAATAGACAGTGTGCATATAATTTAAAAGTTTAAGCATTTATATATCATAGAAGGAAAAATTTCACCAGAAACCATTTTAATATACCACTGAAAACAACTTCAAAATGTAACTAAATCACTCAAGGTATGTTTACTGTATTTTCTTATCTTGATCACTTAGATGTGCTGAAATATATATTTAAAGTTATTTTAATTCAGATAATTAATTCCAATTTACCAGTAGTAAGTTATTAGGGTCTAAGTGTTTTTTTAATAGCAGTTTATACAAAAATGTATTTATTATGAACTGTACCTTAAGCATAGTTCATAAATAAGTTTTAAGTGATTTAACTGAAATTAAACTCAGGACTCCATTATACCCTTTTTCTGTGTACATATTCCCACTGTTCCTTCTGTACGGCAATGATATATTTCTTATGTTTTACACTCATTTGTAAAGAATCGGCCATGTAATTGTGTATGTGTAGCGTAATACTCAGGCAATGATTTCAGCAGAAAAGGTTCTCAGCATCTCAAGGGCAAGGCTTCCACTGTACTGAGTTAGGCTGGAAAACACATTCAAAGGCTTGACCACTTAGTAAAACCTCCACATCCTTCACTACCCAGGAGCCCCAGATGGGGTTCTACCCCAGTAACCCTGTTATGTGTGAGGAACCTGATCAGCCCCCCGTGACTGTTTCAGCTTAAGATATACTCATCAAATCGCTGCTTTATATGCTTTCACCCTAATCGGCATCACTTTTTTAGGCTAGAATAATACTTTCACCTGTTTGTTTATGCTTGAGTTATTTACTATTATGAGTCCAAACTGTGATATGCTGCACTTTATCACTGGTTAATTCCTGCTCTTCTGCTGACAGAAGTATCTGAGGGCTAGAAAAACCCTTGGACCACTTCTGAAGGACTAAGTGCAGCTTCAGTTGAGAAGACTATAGAACAATGCTGTTCTTTTGGGAAGGTATTTTGGATTTCCTGGAATAAAAGCTTATGAAATTTCTATCTTCTCTCAGTCTATTTCTAGACTCCTGAAATCATAGCTTGGCCCAGTTTAATACAGTTTCCCGTGGAAGATCGTACCAACCTCCTCTCATCACCATAGATGAAATTTCCTTGCACGGAGTTACAGTTCCATTGAATTTAGATTTGTTACGGACGTATTCCTCACGAGGCTCAGTTCTCTTCACATCACACTATGGAGCAACAGGACTAAGAAGATAATGGAAACCTAACAAAAGCTGGACAGCCTCAGTCAGTCTCTAACCTTGGATCATGATTATAAAGTAACTGCACTGATCACACAGGTACAAACTGGTATCATCTTTAATAAGCTCAGATTACTGGAAGGCAACATAATGAACGTTTCTGCCAGTAGAATGCCTAGTCTTTGCTTGCTCTTTTATAGTACTTTGTGGAAGAGTTCCACCGTTCACCAGAAATCAGATACTATTCTAATTTTTTCCAGGTACCTACTCTTTGTCGACTTCAGGCTCCCAGGATACTGAGAGGGATGAAGGAGTTAGAGAACGTCATGCCTATATTAGTCATGTTCTCCTTGCTTCAATGTAATACTCAACAACCACAATTTAAGGAAGAGAAATTCATTTTGGCTTATATTTCAGTTCAGGGTCAGAGAGCACCAAGATCACAGCATGACAGAGGGACAGAGTGGATGACAGTTGCTCATAGCATGATAGGTGAGAAGCAGGACGTCAAGGGAGCAGCCAGAAAGAGATGTAACTTATAAAACTCTTCTTCTGATAAGAATGTGCAGTTTCCTGCCTACAGAAATGTCCTTCTACTGTACAGATAAGTACTGAACTATATGAAGGAAACACATGTAGACATTTACCTCAGGAAATGATTTTGCTTATGCCTTATTACTCTTTCTATAACTTCACTTTATTTTCAGTTTCTTTATATCATGTTTCCAATCTAATGGTACACAGCAGACACAGTGTGTGCCCATATACACATATATAACAGACACAGTTATGTGCACACTATGCACATAACACTGTTCCTACTTCAATTTTTTTATCTCTCTTTATTGTACCTGATATTATATGGACCCATTTCAAAATCTCCTGTCACACAAAATGAAATATAGAAATTTTGTTGAGGCTAAGTGATAACCTGCCGTTTAACAACACTTTTATAGGTATTCAAGTAACTTCAAGGTTCATAACCAAATGTCATTCTTTTTCTCCCTTCAGTAAAAGCATTCCTTCAATGTAGCATTTTTCTCCATGTTTTACTTTCAAAATTTTACTTTTGTGACTATTATCTTTGGCTATTTCTTCCCTTATTTGTTTTGCAGGTATCAGTGTTTCAGTATTCATTCATTTATTTATTTATTTTCATTTTGAAATTATTTCCCAAGGGAGTACAGAGGTATGTATCTATTTCTGTTATTTAACTGAAAGTCCTTGGGAGTGAATCTATTTGACATTTAATATATTTCCTGCTAGGTTTCTTATTTATTTTGCTTATTCACTCATTTATCAAGTAATGTCAAGTCCTCTTTTAGAAACTTGGATTTCTGCTCTCCCTGTATATAGATCACAATATCAGTGTGATATGTCCTCATTTGGTGGGAAGGGTGTACTTTAAATCCTGAACCATACCCTTAAGAAGAAAGCACTACTATTATGTATGTAAGCTCAAAACTGGTGAGTAGGGAAGAACAATGAGCTCCACTAGTGAAACAACAAACAGATTTGGGGAAAAGCAATATACGCAATGATCTAGAAGGTGATGTCAATGGGAAATAAGTGATAAGAAGGAATTAAGTCATGCATGGAGGTACCCTGGCTGTATTCCCAGCATTCTGGGAGGCTGAGGCAGGATAATGTGTCTTTCTGGCCTGGAGAATTTAGTAAACTTAGTGACATACTGTTTCTAAATTAATCTTAAAAGAAGAAAAAGAAAAGCTAGGATTTACACAGTGTCAAAACCTTGGTTTCAATCCCCAATAAGCAAGGTGGGGAGAGACACAGAAAGAGAGACAGGGAAGATGTAGAGGAAAAAAAGTCAATAAAACAGCCGTGAGGAAGAGCAAGGGAGAGAGAGCGGAAGGAAGGATGAAGACATTTCTAGTGTTTCTATGCTTCTCTGAACGTTATTTTTGTTGGGTCACAGATAGTTTTAGAAAAGGACAACGCTGTTTCTTGAAATGAAACAAGAATTTGTTAAATTAAGCTTTCCTGTTACCATTTTGGATGTATGCAAGGTAAAATTTGGGTCTTGGAGGGTTTCCTCACACAGCTTACACTGGGGCGCACAGGTCAAACAAACCACCCTCTGACAAGAAGTGACACAACCAGCTTCCTATTACAAAGCAACGTTTAAGGATCTGTGCACTTTTATAGCAATTTGTAATAGCTGATTTTTCTTTGCTGTTACAGTTTTCCTTCTTGTTTACTATTAATGAAAACAAACAGAAATTTTGCTACTTAGTGACTCTATCTGCTTTTAAATTTTAGTTCTTCTGAGGTTATAAGAATATAATTTTAAAAAACTTTAATCTCCTTTATTTTATTGCAGAGCTTATGATCATAGAGAATTGCACTTAATATTTTTATAATGAAAGTTAGACCTTAAGAATTCAGATTTCTGAATATTGCATTTTCTAATATTCATATGATCAATGTCTTGTCTAAGACTACTTTGCTGCAAGCTTTTCTTTTTTAAAGCAAAATGGTATAAACTATGAGTTTATAAAGTTTTTTTGTCTTTTTTTTTACATTAGGAATTGAACCGAGGATGTTGAGCTTGCCAGGCAGGCACTGAGCTGCTGAGCTATCTCCCGGGGCGTCTTTATAACATTTTTTTATCATATACATGAACAATTATTTCAATTATAAATTGAATTAGTATTATTCAGTTTGAAGTTTCTTACATTGTTTCTGGTCAAAGAACTCATGTTTGAATTCTTTAAGTATCAGTAACAAATCCATGTACAGTTTTATCTGGATTGTTCTTTACTCACGGGGGTAGGTGTAAATAGGCAGCTGACTTTCAAAGCCTTCGTTCTACTAATGCCGATCTACGTAATTCTTTTGTGCAAACTGCGCTGGGTAAAATCACTGATTTTTTTTTTTTATTATTCAGAAGTATTTAGAGGAATCCTCAACAGATTAAACTCAGTTATTCTTGTGATTTTCTATTTGTCTATCACTTTCCAACTCACAATTTAAATAAAACTAGAATTCCCTACCGTGGTATATGCATACACTCCAAGCTTATTCTAAACAATACCTTCTCTATTCTAAGGTTCAGGGTACATTCCCAGGCCGCAGATTGTACCTGCCCACGCCCTTTGTGGATATCACTGAAAAGGCCTGTTAGTGTCCATCCAGATATCTATGCCTAGTTCAGTGCAAAAGCGCTGAACTCCCTCAGCCAATTGTGTGCACTTAGATGAGGAGGCAACGGATTGCAGTTTTCACTTCAGATTTAGAGTCTAACAATCGAATGGGCTATAATCCGGATTTGACCTCACTTTTCAAAGATGTCGGCACAGAAGCTTTGTCTCATCTTTTAGAGATTAACACTGTGTTACCCAATACAGATTCAATCTCTTCCTTCTCTGTTCTGTTCTTTGAAACTCACATAACAACCTCAATTTTTAGATTGTGCTGAAGTTCTATCTACTTTATTCTTTGTTCACTTTTCCAATTTCTACATATAGATCTATATTCTTCAAGTATTTATTTTATTTTATTTTTTGTGGGGTTTTCTTTGTTTTTTAAGAGAGGGTCTCACTATTCATTCAATTCCAGGTGATGCTCCTGCCTTGAATTCCAGGAGATCCTCCTGCCTCAGCCTCTTGAATACTGGTATAACAGACATGTACCAGCATACCTGGCCTCTTTCCAGAACTTATCAATGAGATTTGCTGACCTCATATTCCTAAAGCCTCTTTCAACTTTATGCTAAGAATGAGGAGTCATTTGAGCTAAACTGCATGTGTTTCCACATCTTTTCTATTTCCTTACCACCACCCCTCAAAGAAATGCTTTATTCACAAAAGACCTTACTACGGCTGCAATCTGTGTATAATAGGAAAAAGGCTAAAATTTTGAAAAGCATTCATTTCAAGCATACTTATTATCCAATAACATAGTTCATCTGCTCTCAGAATTAGTAACACGTAATAATCATATGCTATATGATGAATAATAATATAAAGTTACTAGAAAGGACTGCAATTTTCTTTGCCTGAGGGACACCTGACCTATTCAAATGTAGGTCTTCAATTACATTGTGCTACAAATACGCCACAGATGGCTTAGGAGAAACAATTGAGGACAAATGAAGGGAACATTACACAGCATTTAAGAGGATGCCGTTTACTTTGTGGGCATCTTTAGTACCTTGTTGATCATCCTTTAGGAAAGTTAGAAGAATGTGTAATGAACATCTTTCTAGCTATATTTCAGAATCCACCAATTACAGGGTTATTTATATTAATCCTTCTAAAGCATGTATTAGCACCGTGTTAGAACATTCTTAAGAAAGAACTCTCTGGGTGGTCTCCCCCTGCTCAATGTCACTAAATAGCTCTAAGGGAGTCTCTGCAACGTCAGCTGCCATGACATTGCATACATCAGCTATTCGTAGAGGAACATTAACATCAAAAGAGTTTAAGCTCCGTGACACATATTATGTTTCCAGTATTTTAATTGTATTTAAATATAACTTAAATTGTTATCACTATAGCATTTTCTCCTGCGATAGGAAAGAGTCTAGGATGAATTGTTTTCTAACATAACCTAGGACAAAGATTAAAGAAAAGAATCCTTTATATTGATTCATTTTAGAAATCACATCCTAGTAAATATGACATATGGAAGCCAGTGACAACAGTCAAATGACTGTTTCACATAGAATGTACACAGATAAGTTAGCATTTAATCAAAGCTGTGCAAATCAATTAAAAGCAAATTATGAGATATTTAAATATAGAGACATATGTTTCTTTTGAGACATTTTTCTTGCTTGTAAAATGTGGCTTTCAGGCTATGTCTTCATGTGATCTTTCCTCTAGGTACAAAACCCTGGAGTCAACCTGTGCATCTGATCTGTACTTTTTATAAGTGCATCAGACAAATTGGCTCCAGGTCTAATCTCTACTTTTCATAAGTGCATCAGTCAGATTAGCTCAAGTCTACCCTAATGTCTTTGTTTAATTTAAGTACCTGTCTAAAGTCTCTGCCTCCTAATATAGTCATATTCTAACTAATGGGATTTAGCGCTTTCACATACGATTTTTTCCGAAAATACATTTCAGTCTATAACAGTCGCTTTGTCCTATACACGAGTACTTGTTCATTGTATACCCATATTCACGTACGAATAGGAAGCTTTTTGAATTTCAGCTCCACTGGTACAATAACTATAAAATCAATGTTATTCCTTTTTCCTAGAAAAATATGTTAACTCATATTGTGATTCACAAATCACAAAGGAACTTTTAATACATTTATTTAGAGCAAAAATGATCTGGAAGTTTTTGTGTATTTTATGTAAAGAATTATTTCTATTTTTAAATTGCTACACAAATATTGTTTCAATACATTCTAATTTCACTTTTTACATTCTAATTTCAGTCATAAAAACATTGACTTCTATGCCTCACATCAAACTGCATTGTAGAGAAAATACCTTCTATTAAAATTGCTATCTTTAGTACAAAATACCACTAGGCCAAAATTATTCAAAATTAGTATCAGTGGTTTAGAGTGCAATTTCTGAATGTTATTTTATTATAAACCATAAGTGGGTCTCATTTAGAACTTCTTTATGTCAGTGCACTTTTTCTGGCTAGAGTGATTAGAATTAGACAAAGATAAATTTTAGTTTAAGCAAATATTAGACTTGACCATAAGCGATTGAAGCAAATCCAGTAATAGAACAGGCAAATAATCCAATATATTATATGTGAGGAGTACTATTCCTTGAGAATTGTATCTCCGAGTCGCCTACCTCATCGTGCTGACTCAGACTGTGTTGGTCTGGCTTCCCAATGTTTATAATCTGTGAGAATGTAGGAGCATCCTAAACAATGAAAAGAATTTCCAGGGCCATAAAAATGGGTGAGCCTCTTCACAAAGAGATCCAGAGATTTGCTAAATCACTCCATAATGTAATACGTTAGTAAGGGCAAGCTGGAACAGTGCTTCACATCTAATAAATGTTGGAATACAATTATATTTGTGAAGAGGCTCACTCATTTTTATGGCCCTGGAAATTCTTTTCATTGTTTAGGATGCTCCTACATTCTCACATTATAAACATTGGGAAGCCAGACCAACACAGTCTGAGTCAGGACGATGAGGTAGGCGACTCAGAGATACAACTCTCAAATACAATTCCCACAAAGAACCAGCATTGGAGCCTACTTAATGGTAATGTCTAAAGTTCATTTGCATGCATAAATTCCACTTCTTTCTCTTCTCCTTTCCTTTCATTTCACAGTCTATCATACCTCCTAATTTTTATTCACTTTTTTGTGTTCTTACACTAGTGAAACATTATGTTCCTTACCAATGAAGGTCTTGTTTATTTCACTTATGAGCATGGACTCTAGTTGTGACCATTTACCTATAAAAGCCTCGAGTTTGTCTTTCTTTACAGCTGAGTAATATTCCATTATATAAAAGTACCACAATTTTTTCATCCATTCCTCAGTGGATGGACATTTGGATTGCTTCCACAATTTAGCAATTACAAATTGTTCCACTGTGAACATGAGCACACATATGTGGCTGTGATGTTATGTTTTCAGATCTTCTGGAAAAATACCCAGAAGGGGAATAGCTTGGTTGAATGGGACCTCTAGACTTAGTTTGCAGGAATCTCCAAACTGATTTTCAGAGTGATTTCACCAGTCTGCATCCCCACCAGCAGTGGAAAAGAGTTCCTATTTCTCCATAGCCTCACCAGCATTTGTTATTGGTTGATTTCTTAATGGTAGCCATTCTTACTGATCAGGTGAAATCTCAGTGTTGTTTTAATTTGCATTTCTCAAATGACTAATTATGTTGAACATTTTTTCATGTATTTATTTGCCATTTGTATTTCTTTATCTGAGAGGTGTGTATTCATCTCAGATGCCCATTTTTGGATTGGGTCTTTGAATCCGGAGGGGCTGATGTTTTTTAATTTTTTATATGGTTTTGATAGAAGATCCTTGTCCTAATTGTCTTCCTGAGAAAACACTTTGAAGATATCAATAGTAATACTACAACCATTGTTAATTTCCTACCACTTTATCTGTAATTCTTTCCTTGTATTGTTCTTATGCTATTTTTTAAGCATAAGGATATCTGTTTGTTAATATGTTTTCTTCCTTTATTCTTAAAATAAAAAAAAAATTTTCAAAATGAATTCATTTGCTTCCTTATCAAGTTCTTATCTTTGGAGTCCTATAAATAAATTGCTTAAACATTAAGTGGTACACTCAAATACACCAGTATGAAGATGTTCAAATTGAACAACACAAATAATACATATTTCTTATGCATGTGAATTATATTTCCCTGCTTTGATGATCCTAAATCTTTTTTTTTTTTTTTTTGGTACTGGGAAATGAACTCAGAACCTCACATTTGCCAGGCAGGTGCTTGTGCTGCTGAGCTGTATCTTCAGTCCTGATGATCCTAATTAAACTCTTTCCAGTTAAAAATATTTTCAAACTATCAAATGATATTAAGCTATGATTTATCATCAAGGTTAACTCTTTAAATATTAGTTTTGGATAAATAAAAACATTATAATACAACTGTATTTACTGAAACATGAGTTACACTAATCTATTCCAATCATGGTATACATTGTGAGAAATAGTTTTACAATACAGGTTCTTCGGATTTTTTTCATTCTTTACATAAAATGCTTATTGAACTTTAAACACCTAAAATAATTCAGTGACATAGTCACTAGTATATTTACAGAACTATTCAAATCTAATACTAATATACTTGCTTACTAAAAGCAAATCTATTCTGCATATAAGTAAAAATATAACAAGTATATGAAAATAGGTTTAGACAACAGATAAAAATAAAGGTACATTATCATGAGATAAGGACAGCAAAAGGTGAACCCTATCATGGGTTCAGCTTTCTACTTGTAGATAACATGTATAATGAAGTCACAGGGAGATAAAATACAAAGGACATTTGATAAATTTAATGAGATGAAGTGCTAGAGATGGAAATACACAGAAAATGAAGCCAAAGGAAATGTAGGGAAGATTTCTGGCTTTATATAGATGAAGGTCCCAGAAGTCTTCACTGGGATCCAGTTGGATATGTGTGCAGTTCTATGTTCTCAGGATATGAATTGAAATTTGTGAGGTGATCAAAAATAAATGTGTGGCTTACCCTAGATTCCTAGGAATTATCAAGTAAGGGACATTTCATCTGTTACCAACCAAAACAGAAACTACTTGCTAATCAATGGAGGCATTTGGTGAAGAGTGCAGTGGGGCTGGGTCTTAGCAGTGGGACTGAATTACTCATGAGTGAGATACAATAGGTCCTATTCCTTGAAAATCATTTTGTAAAGTAAGACAAGATTTGGGAAGATCAAGCTACTACAAAATTAATATAAACCCCATTCAAAACAAAGACTACAACAACTGAAAAGAAAAGCAACCAACTTCATGTACAGAAAAGTACAATAGACTGCGTTTTGCCCCTCTGTTTTCCCATTTTTGGGTATCAGATTCAAGGTGTGGAGCTATAAATTCCAAAGGCAGTTCAGGGACTCTATTACACTGCTGGTGGGAATGCAGACTGGTGCAACCACTGTGGAGAGCCGTTTGGAGATTTCTCCTCAAATTAGGTCTAGAGGTTCCATTTAAACCAGCTATTCCTCTTCTGGGTATTTTCCCAGAAGATCTAAAAACATCATATCACTCTGATATATGTGCACCCATGTTTATAGCAGCACAATTTGTA